>JAHZNE010005263.1:0-33278 GCA_027744055.1 Callyntrura sp. NNG-2020
CAAAACTTATATTAGCCCTTTTGGGATGACATTTTTGTATTAAAGTATTAGAGTATTAGTCACAAACAAACTATGACTTAGTTTCTCTTGTCTTTTTACATTTCTACTAATACAAACGTTATTGGAGAGAAAAGCTGCTGCAGCAGGGAATATAACTTGAGATGATAAATATCTTTGTAGATTACGTCAAGGGACAAATTTCACCGATGATGGAAGTCCTTTAAAAGGTCCTTAAATCTACACTACCATCGTCATAAACACTCGAGAAAAAAACTACATACACATATTTCAAGAGCATATTTTCGTATGGTATGTCAAGTGCTAGGCAATGTTTACCAAATACTTTGACTGCATGCATGAACTTGCATATAAGCAGCAACTCACATTTTTCTCTCATATCGACTTGAACTGTTAATTAATAAAAAATTTCCTATATTGTTTTGGTTGTCTCCCTTGTAGGAGTATAAGTAATACTATGTTATGCAATTGGAATACAAACTACAAACCAACATATCTCGAAAATACATGAGGTTACCTCACCCGCATCATTATAGCGTGATTTAATCATGCCTCGTGTTGCTTCTCCTACTTCCTGTTTCGTCCAACCAAAGTACAAAGCGTTGGATCGACCTCATTCATCATAATCATAACACGCCATAACACATCACAATACCCGTTCATTATTTTCACGGAAGAGCGTAAATGTTAGGAAACTTGATGAACTACAGGAGATCCGGATGCCGGACATCATTTTATATAACTTGAGCAAATCTAACGGGAAGATGTCAGTTGGACCAAATATAAACTCCAGCCAGCCAGGTACACGGACAATACCGGGAGACGGTCAGGGGGAGATTTATCAGCGCACACACACACGACAAAGTTGTACAACAGCTTTATTAACAAAAACTATATATACATGTTATTATTTATATGGATTGTGCGTACTCATGTCAATCCAAGCTTAATCTCCAGCTACTGCGTGTAATGTCAGCTACACAAAAAGCTAAAAGTTGTGGGTAAACTTATTTTTAGGAAACGTGTTCCCTGTTTGGGATGCTCCCATCATCATCAAATGTATGTGTGTGTGTACCCTGGTAAAAGGGAAGACGAGCACGACGACGGGCAGAGAAGAGAGAAAACGGGAAAAGCAGGAAACAGTTATGTTCGGTTGAGAAAATCATCAGTGTACTTACTACAAAAATAACTCCGGAACAAAATAATTTTCTACTTTTAAGAAGCGAAGAATAAGCAAAACTTTGTGTGTGTGTGTCTGCCTCTGCCTGCTCTACCAACTTTCTCCACGTCTATTATCCCTGCTTTTAGTGTGTAGATACCTTTTGGCTAAGTGAGTGTGTTTCTCTTCCACAGGCTCAGCGGATGCACGCGCGTAGTAATGTTTTTGTCAGTGTGTATATTTTTTTGTCTGTGATGATCACGATTGGGGAAGAAACTATTGTATATTCTCATCATCATCAATAATAACATGGGTACCATAAATTTTCCATGAGGCTTCTCTACCATTGTTTTGCATTACGTTATATATAGCAGTGAAAAACATGGATGATACATACAAAACTTTACTATTACTAGTTAGAAGGTGTATGTCTCTAGCTATTTCCAGCAGTATAGAATCATACCCTAGTTGTATTTTTGTAAGGTAAGATTTTTTGGTTTTGAACATAAAGAAAAAAGGCAGTAAACAACCATATTAGTAATAGCAGTACTCTACGAAAGGATGCCTCGATATAGGTAGACGGATCAGCACTGATAACAAAATCAATGGAGTACCCATCAGTAGTGTATCAACAATGAGTTGATTATGTAATGATAATAGCCCGCATATAGCAGGGAGTGATCATCCTTGAGCAAAAGGACAAAAGCAGAGCACCCATGTGTAAGGATTTAATTGAGAGTGCCCCAAAAGACGTGCATTCTGACGTTAATGCTCCGCTTCGCTAAACTCATTTAATTCTTTATTTAACTCATTGGTGGCTTTTTTGTTATGTATTCAACCGGATTGATAGAAACTATAATGAACCATGCATGGAGGTCTTGTCTTTTTATTACCTTTGAATTTATAAAATAATTCCGTTTCAATTGAAGGGAAAAAATGAAAAAATGTAGGTAATTAATTTAATGAAACCAAATAAGGAAAAAATTGGAAGTACTTTATGAAGGCAGGCCAACTTAGAGGTTATCCGGTGGATCTGGTATCTCCTGATGGAAAAAGTACCTTAAATCAAAATAAGTACGAAACGATATGGAATCTCACTTGAAACTGTTTCGATTTTGTTTTTTTATTTTGTTGTAGTTAAATGTAAAAACGACTTTTTGGGCTATTTCAGGGATCTTCGAAGTTGGTACGAAATCCACGGGATATTTATTACATGTGGAAAGATTTTCCTCCAAATTATTATCTCTGTACACTCGTAGTTGGAAGTAAAATGTTCGTCCTATCGAGTCTCAATTCACCCCTTCCCTTTAAATTTGGCTACTTAAGCATCATCTACATCCTTTCCACGCATATTTTCCACAATAATGGTGAAAAAGTAAAGATTTACTGTTACAGTTTTCGTATTATATTAAAGCAGCAACTTTTAAAAATTCCAGGCAGCAGCTCTCCAATGAATAGTGGCAGTAACAGTGGAGATAATCGACATAAAGCATAATAAGAAACAGCGTGTGCTCATTAAGCTCTACTGGAGCTAAAAGCAATTCTTTCCATTGTCCCCATTATGCTTTCAATTGCTTTTGATAGCAATCCCGTCTTTTAACCTGATTGTGTTAAAGCAACGTTTTAAACATTTGGAGGCAGACAATACACACCCTGTCACAGGAGGGAGGGTCTATGAGAGCGTTGTTGAGGTGTGAACTGAAAAATAAAAGACCATACCATGCACACACAAATACTTTAGCTGGGCTCATTATCCCACAAAATGAATGAAAAAAAAATGAATGAGCTTTAGAGCACTTCTTCCCAAGTGGAATGCACATTGTGTGTGGACTGACGCTGCTGCTGCTGTGTTGAAACAAACCAGCCGGAATAAGGCAAAACATATGGGACTTGTGTAACGCCACAAGCTACAATCACGTATGCATTTTGAACAAGAAGAAGTGTACTTGGGTTGAGTTTACCATTTCACATCCTAATTTGTTACGTAATATTTTGCTTAATTCATTGTCGTTTGTTCCGTTTCGGTACAGTTAAAATATTGCCGAAATAAAAAATCAAAGCTTAATTTTCCCAATAAAATGAGGAATATGTTATTGATTCTGCGAAGCTTGCACAAATGTATAAGATAACAACGTTCGTAGCCTTTATATTCAATAATTGTTATATTGCTGTACCGTTTTGTACTGGTTGTTCATTCGATTTGCTGTACGGGCAAGCCCACGCAGAGACAGGAATTGTTTTAGGAGAGAGCTGAATTGAATTGTAATAAAAGTTTGAAGCCGATTACATAGATCATAGCTTCATAAATATCCTCTTTACAAAGCATAACATTTGTAAGGGGATGTTCTGCACAGCATGGGTTCATTTATAGGAGAAAATGGAGAGACAATTCAATTCGCCTGTGTTAGAAGAGCAAACTGCAGAGTTCACAGTAAATAAAGAATCGGATTGAGGTCTTGGTACAAAACCCAAGAAAAAATCTATTAAAAAAGATTTTTTCCTCTTGTGTTTGAACTTTCAAAAGCTTTTGAGCAAATTGAGAGACACTGTGGTACAGTTACAGACAGCTAGAGAGCCAAAAGCCAATATAATAAATGCAGGAGGGTAGAGAGAGAGAGAGTCTTTTTGTACTTTTCTATTTCATCTTGAAAACTCAGACAACCAATTTTGTAGAAGCATGTGCAGTTTTTATTAGAATTGGACAAATTCATGTTTTATAAGGGAACCCGACAAGCATCATAATAATATGTTGTATTAAATCAAATTTCAGGAGAAATAAATCCAAAAATATTATACTGAATCGCATCACTCCTCTCCTCTCTCATATTATTTCTGGTGTAACAATGCGACAATCTAGAGCTAATACAAGGTCTGCTGCGTATAGCATTAGCTGATTTCAACTTCCGGTCACGTTGCTTGAATGATCAATATAATAGGATATGGATCGTGGACCATTCCAAAAAAGCCTCTAACAATATCACGTCTTTCTTTCGTACATACATACTGCTACTTCTTCAAGCACGGCACTTACCACCGACATGTTTCAAAGAATCCGACATTTCGGAGAGAGGAATGCTACGTAATGTACCATGTACTTATTAGAGAGAATGAGATGAATGATGATAACATGATCATGCTTGGCTACGTTGTGGCCTTTCTTCAAGTCTCAACAAAACGGTTTCAGTTTTTTGTTATCCAATCCACTGACAATCATGATACAATAGAGATACGCGTTCAAATATCAAGATAACTGGAATAATATGTGTACTTGAATGATGCTGCATAAATCATTGTGGTATGGCAATGTTTTTTGTTGAACTCAAAAAAAAAATTAGGCGGCAGCGGCAGCACTGATTACATCTATCACAGGGCTACATCATCACGTCACAGGCGCATTAATATCACTCATTTTCCCTCTGTTATGCATATATAAATGGAGATACCATATGAGTCAAGCACTACTAATGAGTCGTTTTCATGATATATCAGCAAAAGAATTAAATTAATTACACCAGCCGTCATCACCGCCGACGTCAAGAAGCCGAAAGATTGTTATAAATTGTTACACAAAAATCGCAGTTCATCTCAAAAGTGTGTGGGGGACGGGGACGGTGGTGTGTCTTGAGATTTTTATCGCCTTTTGCGTTTATAATGAAATATTTTATCGAGAGCGGACACAAGAGAGTTTATGTAACTCAAATCTTGAATTGACGCTGTTAATTTGATAGGTGATCAAGTGCCAGACACTTTTTTTACAATTTAAAGGTTTAGAATGAAAAACTGCAAAAGAGAAAGGAACGACGACGACGGCTTCAAGATTGATTCCGAGAATGATGATAAAGCAAAGGCAACTTTATATTGTTTTACAGATGATGATGATGTCCGTAAAGGGAATGAACTAAAAAAAATTTCTTGCAATACAATGCCATTTTATTTGTAACATTATTATTATGAGTTACGTGCATTTGAATCCAATTAGCTAATATAATGCCCTTTTCTAGGAAATTTATTGAAATTTATGTCAAATTAGTGCCCAATGGCACCACACAACATGAATTAGGAGTATGAGTAAGGTGACTAAAAACGTGAAACGCATTATTTTCGAATT
This sequence comes from Callyntrura sp. NNG-2020, assembly GCA_027744055.1. Lineage (NCBI taxonomy): Eukaryota > Metazoa > Arthropoda > Collembola > Entomobryomorpha > Paronellidae > Callyntrura > Callyntrura sp. NNG-2020. The sequence continues at coordinate 5,286 of JAHZNE010005263.1, forward strand.
ACTCGTTTTATTATTATTTTTATATCATTGATTCGGTATTTGGTGTTTGCATTTTACAGTCATGAGAAAATGACAATGCAAACATACTAGACTTTCATGATAGACATTTTTATGATTGATGGTGACGGTGTCGATGAAAGTACATTTTTTAAAATTTAATCTCCTCTCACCGTCACCATCATCGTCGACAGCATTATGACACAACATGATCAACTACATAGCATAAATTACTAAAATTACACTAACTGGTGCGATTAACAATAACTCTGACAAAAATTGCTTGATTGGATAATTTTGCGTTAATTTGCATTAATTTGCTTTGTCCTGTGTGTGGTTTTATCCTAATCATTAATTAAGTCATCACATATAAATCACTGGAACTAGACACGCCATATAATAAGAAGGTAATAATACTGCATATGGTTGCTATTAATCTTAAGATGTACGATGAGTACCTATTACGAGTTTAAGGTTGGATTATAATAATTATGGTTGAGGTCGTTTCATGGCTGCTGCATTCATCGTGAGTTCTCTGTACTTTGACGAAAAGAGCATGAGTGAAGCCAAGGAAGGATTCCCCTGCAGAAACTGAGGTCCTCCGGGTATACCAAAAGGGAACGGCGGACCCTGTCCCCCACCGCCCCCAAGTTGGTGCGGAAGATGGTTCTGATTCTGCTGCTGAGCTAAATGATGAGCTTGGAGGATTTCCAATGGGGGCAAACCGCCCGCATGACTTAAAAGATTTTGTTGGTTTAGCAGGGGCAAATGCGGCAAGTTCATACTATTATGGGAGGAAGTGATCCCTGTACTGGTAGATGAGCTAATTTTGTTGTCGTTATCAGCACTACTTTCAGGGTTACCGGGACCGTCGTTCATAGTTTCCGTGGAAGGTCTTTCTCCTCTTTGTAGAAACATGTTGTGTGCATGACTTAAACTGGACCTATTGCTGACGCTGTGAGCTAAACCGTAGTTGAAGGGAGAGGAATCCTCCTCGTCTGCACTCGTTGTTCCACGTTGCCCCAACCGATGATGCATTCTCGGGTTTTTATCCTTTGCTGGTAGCATTTGTGTGCTGCTTATTTGCACTTGAGGACTGGCTTCTCTAGAGCTGTCGCTGTCATGACCAGTTTGCTCCGCACTGCGAGGTACTCGATCAGACTCGTTGTTCTCACCGCCTGTCTCGTCGTTGTCTTCCCGGTTAACGATGTACTTTCGAGAGAAAAGATGATGATGTGACTTGCCTGTGCCGTCGTCGGTCACCTCAATGCTTTCATCGTCATCGTCAGTAGAGTCATTTCTGGTGGCAAAATCCACCGCTCTTTTGTAGGTTTTCGAGCGCTTGAAGCCCCGGTCTGAGCCAGGAGGGGGGCTTGGACTGGATAAGCTTTGGTCCCGATCCTGCTCATCGCTTTTGTAAGAGTTGGGGGATAGAGCACCGCCGGATGCTTCTTTCTCTGGGGCAAGGAGAGACGCGACGTCGAACTGGCGTTTTCTGTTGAAGAGAGTGGAGTTTATGGGATGGTTATGAAAATTGGACTCTTGAGATGCTTTTCCAGACAAGGTAGCTGCGGCTGCTGCACTAAGCCCAAATAATGTGGCTGGCAGATCCAGTCCAGGATTTGGGGGACTACCCGCCAGAGCCATGGGATTGCCGATAGGATGTGGACCGCCTGGATGGAAGAGAGGATGGTGGGGATGCTGCCATACTGGAGGGGGAGATGCGGGTGGGGGACTGGGAGAATCATCATCGTCCACAGCAAGACCCATATGGCGACGTACTTTTCGCTGCGCTTTACGACGTCGAAAGTCACCTTTGGTGAAATCATCCACATTTGCAGGGTGAATTGCCCAGTAATGCCCTGTTAAGAAAAATAGTATTTTTAGATTTTGTTTTAAAATAAGCAGGAACGGTGATCAATGCAGGTACACTTGCATTTTTGCTTGCATGCGTAAAAAATAAAAACTGTTGCGGATCTCGACACAACCCCGCCAATCGAGGATCTATCCTGCAGTAAGGTCCATAAAATAGGGGAGCAAGTTCTGGACGCAAACCCGGAGGAATTTGAGGGATAAACGTGCCCGGTGGGACACGTAGTCTTTCTGCCGCCATGGCATACTGATACAGTTGAGTAAGTCGATAATGTTCCAAAGCGGATGCTGTGGCCGGGGAAAGCAAACCACCTCCAGGAATCTGAACTGGCATTCCCGGAGGAGGGTTGTTCTGACCAACATTCATAGCTGGTCCTGATTGTGGCGGCGGTGGTGCCGTTGTTGGTACTTGTGGGGGAGGTAATTGGGGAATATTCGGTTGGTTTGTGGACGACGGTCCGGGTGCTGCAGGGAAAGGGTTTCGAACAGGAATGGGATTTCCAGGAGTGGATGACATGATTTGAAAACTGTTGTTCTCTTTTTTAGACGTTTTCCCGATTTTTCACTTTCTTCCAATCAAAACATTCTCATATATTCCCACTTTTCCTGTGATTGTCTCTTTTTAACACTCTTTTCTTTTGAACACCTTGTTACACTCTGGTCATCTAAACCAATTTCTGCGGTCAGCTAACCCACTGTATAGAGAAAGTACTAAAATCTCACACAAGTGTCATTGCAAACAAACAAATACATAAATAGAAGAGAGCCGTTTTCCTGTGAGTGACGCCCTGCCGAACGACAGATATCGTTTGCCAAAGATTCTCTGCGAGCAGACCAGTGAAGTCTCACTACTCGCGGAACAACAACAACAAAACAGAAGACACAACATACTACTTATTCGCTCAGTTGGTTGTACTCCACCTCTTATTTCTCTCTCCCTCTCCTTTCTCTCTCTCTCTCTCGCTCTCCCTGTATGAAGAATAAAGTTTATGATAAGCCAAAGGAAAATGTTTTTTGTTTGAATCTATATACTACATATACACATCTCCATTATCTGAGCAGGGCATTGGAAAGAAAGGTAATAGTGAATGAAGCCCGAGTGCTATTGCATTTTGCATTGAAGTGTGTACCGACCAGAGAGAGAGAGAGAGAGCAGAGAGCACGTCATTCATTGTAACAATGTAAGCTTGCGTTATTGCTTTACTTTGTAAACCCAAGCACAAATATACCATATACGATACACAATTTTTGTAGTTTTATGGGATGCAATGATGGACTGACAATTGCTAGTTTGCTTGTTCTGCTGTATATATATTTATACACAATATACATACACACACACACACACACACACAGAAGATCATGATTTGGTTTCCTCTTCATCATCATCATAATATCATGATTGCGTGCAGCACCAACACACAAGTCTCTCTCTCCCTCCCCTGCACTACAACGCTGTTGTAAGGGAACCATTTGAACAGGAGTCCTTTTCTTTTGTTGTCCGTTTGCTTGTAGAGTAAAGTATATGAAAACTTCATTATGACTATGACTTGATGTAATGCAATGTGTGTCTACGGAATCTTTACTGCTCAAGTGATGAGGTAGCAGCGCAAAGAACGTTCTGCTGTGTGTAGCGGAGTTCAGGGTTTCAGCTTTTTGCTGCAAAAGAAAGATATTATATCGATGCGTGTGTGTGTGTACAGAGAACAGTACCGTCAACCATCTATCAATGTGTGAGTCTTCGTGATACAAACCAACAGAAGATAACAAAAGCTCATGAGTGGAGAGAGAGTGTGTGTTGAATACATACAATGTCGAGTTTCTAGTTGTTGGCTTGCGCCTTGGAAATTTTGTCGAAAATATTTGTCATCACTCTGGAAAGCTTGCCTGGTATCACCATTACATTGTGATGATAACAGGAGAGAGAGAGAGAGAAGAGTGCGTTTATGTGCTGAGATGGATACGTACACGGAGACACACGTACTCATTTCTTTTCAATTTCCTTCGGAAAGAGAGTGTCTCACAATACAGTAAGTATGTAATTCAGTTGTGTACATATAAATCCAGGAAAGAAAGGAGCACGATTTTCTAAATGCATCTCCCAGCCAAAGTTACTTGTTAGCTGTGTGGGAAAGAGCCGAGAGAGAGAAAAAGACCTGGAGAAAAATAAGACGGTGGTGGTGAAAGGATGAAAAGAAATGGATCACGTTTTAGCAGTTTCGTTATGCACGAAACGAAAGAAAGCTACCACCACACTGCCGCCGCCACACACGAAATGCTTGCCTGAACCCGTACATTGGTCTTTCGGTAAAACATTCTTCTGTTGTGTTTATGATATATATGGTCCAAAGTTTCAGGGAACACACAAAGGCTCCAGAGACTAAGGGTAAACGTATTTTCACAAAAGCATCATAACGACAACGTTGTTGTTGATGAAAACTTGGGCTGGTGTGCACTGTCTTAAAAGAAAGATGATGAAATGCATATCCTACTTTAAGGACGAAATTGTACCAAAAAGAAAAGTAAAAATCCGTCCACTCTTGCGTGTTGATTACATTGATTATATTTTCAAACTTCCACCAACAAAATTCTAACTAAGACATACCTGGTCTTGGTCTTACTTTATTAATAATATTTCTACAAAAGCGCCAAGTTAATAATGAGGAGGTCCTTTGAATTTTATGCGGTCCTGGACTCATTATGTGAGAAATTTTTATTTCCTACCTACGATTACACGATTTATAAAAATGTTTGGGTATCCCCCCAATATTACAAATAAATATACAAAGACCCTACAAAATTGTCTATGTACGGGTGAATAGAAAGGAAAAAATCAAGTCGCTGTGATGCAATAATTCGATAGTGTATAAAAATACGATTTTTCTAAAGGCAAATACGATAAAATAATATGTAGCGTATAGATTGGCAAGGGGGAGAGAGAGAGGCTCCCAAAAAGATAAAAAGGAAGACAGGAAAGAGCGAGAGAGGGAGAGAGAGCGAGAGACGTAAGTACATAAAGTTTATAATATACAGACACGAAGAACGAGTAGTAAGTGAGTAACTGTGAGCTCTGAAAAGTGAAAAGGTTGGTTTCCTTCTCGTAATTCACCATTGGTCCAAACTACTAGGTCTTTCTCCGTCCTGTTCGAGGTCGTTCACGCCCAACCCTGCCGATGGGCAACCAACTAGTAACACCAACCAACCAACCAAGCAAAAAATATGTGTACACGACAATACGATCATGTATACACAAACATAATACACAGTAGAAAACATGAATGAATGTCAGTTTGCTTGTGTGCTTGTAGTATGCATGCATCCCCACCAAATCTTTGGGCTTCTGTGTGTGTGTGTGTGTTGTGTTGTGTTGAATGTGTGAGAATTTCCATTATCTGCAGGCTATTTTCATTTCTCCATTTTTTATGTTGCTTTTCGTTGTTGGGTTGCGGTGGTGGTGGTGGATGGTGAATGCTGTCTTCTCTTATTTACACGATTTTCTTTTCACTCTGCGTAAGTTATTATTATGTTGTTGTCGCAAGCTTTGTGTCTTGCTTGCCATGATGTTATGTGTGATGATGAAGGCTTGCTGCCATGTAAGATCCGTTGTAGGAAAAACATTTTGGCGTGACTGGTGATAAAGAAAACCATACAGTTTTTCTTCCCTTTTTGCTACAGTATATTTATTTACGGGTTCTCCTCACAGCTAGTCTTATACGTGTTGTGCGAATGTTAGTAACAACGTTGTGTGCCCAATTTTTTTCCCCAATAGACTGCAAATGCAAAATACCTAGAGGTGTTTTTGTTGATTACTAATAGCAGAGAATGTTTCTAGAATTTGAATATGCGACAGAGGCAGCGTCAAATTTACTACAGACGATATACATCTGTGTCCTTCTATTCCTACTGCGAACTTGAATGTATATGGGTTTGGGATTCAGGAACGAGAAAATAATAATAATAAATGCGGAGGCTACGGTGACATTGGGACTGAAAAAAAAGAAGCCCATGAAGCCAGATGTCAATTTGGTGAATGATGAGAAGGTATGCAAAGTAAATATTTTGACAAGCACCCGTTTCCAACAAAAATGGTATTCATTCAAATACAGAATCAATGCGGGGATTTAGCTTCTTTAAACAGCAGCTAGTAGTAGTAGTTTATTATTATGATTATGATTATTCATATATACCAGCAGCAGTCCATTTACTTCGTATCAGTTTCGATTATCCGATATTTGTAAATATGTACAACGCGCGTACAGTTTCAACATTATCCTAACCAGGCATTGTTAGCGCGTCCCTTATTGTGGACAACAACACAATATAGCAGTTTTGACACAACAATAATACTGCCTAAGTAGGCACGAAAGTGGACAGAAGCGAATGAAGCCTTTGAGCACCTAACAAAACAGGCTAAATAAAAGCGAAGTGGCAATTGTTCGAATTTCTCACTCAATTCTCCCTGTCAAAAGTGATCACTTGTAGTCATTATCTTTAGGGAAATTTAGTTAAACAAATAAATAGCCAAGTGGTCCATCTGCTCTCTTTTTACTCCGGGGGAAAACGACATGTTGCAACGTGTGAGAAGGAATATATAGGCATGGGCACTACAGACGAATAATAAAGATATTTAACAAACAATTTTGCAACTGGAGTACAAAGTACAATCTTAACAACGAGGGGCATACTCATTTTCTCAAATTATAACCGTTCGAGCACCACCGGTAAAATAAAAATGAAATGTTTGCTTATAATTATGCTGTATTACCAATTTAAAAGTGTCATGATTTTTAAATCGTAACAAAAACAATAACAAAGAGAGCTTCTATGAATTTATCAAGTTTTGCTGTATTGAAAGAGACAGTCTTCCAGCAATACAATACAACTTGGTAAATATTTTTCGTTACTCCAAACCGTTTATGACATCTTGTGTACGCGTAAATCGCCCCAGATGAAAAGAAATGAACTCTGAGCAATGTGCAAACTCTATAATTACTTTTTATTCAGTACGATGATACACCCTAAACAGTAGCATTGAATTGGGTACTAATAGAATGATTTGTGTGCGCTGCGCTCCTGTAATAAAGAATAGGTTCATATTTTGAACGGGGATAAATGGATAATAAAAGAGCACCCTGTGCTAGCACCCAATTATTGTGGTAATTACCCTTTTTTGAACAACCGATGCCATGTGACATGAACTTGATCTCATTGAAATACACCAATTCACAAATTAAGATATGAAAAAAGCAGATACAACAGCAGAGATCTTGATCTCAAAGCAGCGTAGCCTAAATAATAATATATGTCCCTATGTGAGTACTGTGTACTCATATTCCTTTCATATGCGTACACATCCTTTTTGGGCGGTTCCAGTTTTGTGACAAAGCCCATTTTCTACCCGACAATCAGTTTCGTTGTGAGGACAAAGAGCGCAAAGAAAATATTTTGAATGCTGCTGGCAATTTATTCACAATGTCATCATTGTGATCATTGTCGTCCTTTCTATTCTCTCTAAAGTGGAAGGGACATAGGTAAATAAAAAAGGTGTGAGAAGTGTTTTGATAGCCTTTTCTAGTAAACTCAGACTGAAGATATATCGTAAATATTTAGATAAAATACGTTTCCATCTACCACACCTCCCTATTTAACGGGCTAAGTGGTGACCTCATTTGCTGAAAGAGGCAAAGTATCATATTATTTGTCATATACTGAAGCTGCATCAGCGCATAAAAATTTGTAGCTGAGGGAAGAAGTATTACTAGTAGCACAGTAGCTGATTTTATATAGCGATATCATGCAAGGGAAATGTGAGATGATGAACTGGAATAAAAGTTGTTGTTGAGAGCGGTTTGAAGAAGTATCGCGTTTACTAATAAGTACCTCTTCCGTTTTTGATAAAGGCTGGAGTAAAAACAACTTCGTATCGTTTCATTGTCAATGAACAGTTTGATTCAAAATAAATACGAACTTACTTATTTTTTTCCAGGAGAACAGAGATTGGCGTTATAGGTCGTGCTGGGATATAACGATTGACAAATAAACAATTGGTACATTACAAAACACCCAACTGTAGGAATATGGGTACACTATGATAGACCGTTGAAACGTCACTGCAGCTCACTCCTAATTATATTGCGAGCTGGTTTTAATTGTATTAATGAATGGGGGTATGTATTGGTTATAATTTCCACTGGATTTTTTAATATTTACCTGAACCTGAGAAGAACAACAGCAAGGAAGGGCAAGAGGGCTGGTGAAACTATTGCAGTACCCTTGCCTTGTCAATGTATACAACCCGTTTGAAGTTAAATTACAATTATTATTACAGTAATTATTACAAGAGAATATAAAAGAAATTGCAGATAAATTTGAAATTGTAGATGTAAGGTATGCTATTATTAGATTTACAATTGACAGGTTTTATATTAAATCATTTTATTTAATTTAATTTTACAATTTTTATTTTAAAGTGCTATTTTATCACATATTTTGGAGGTTATATTTAATGGAAATATCATTTATTAAAAATAATGTAAATATGTTGTATAATATAATATAATGCTTTTACTTGATAAAAGATCAATTTGTGCATAACTTGCACTATAATCTGCGTTTGTAACTTGTATACCTACTCTTTCTTCAAATTAAAGATAAAAGTGTAAAAACAAATAACTAATTGCTGCATTATATTCCGTAACTTACATATATGAATCGTATACAAAATTCCGCATATAAAAACTCCAAAAATATTTTGTCCTGCCTGCTGGATCATGTACAACACACTCACAACTACGAACCAAGCTATTACATATTTTCATGACAAAAGTACGCTGAGGATGAGTAGGCACATTTTTTCGATTGGGAAAGTCCACAGTAGTTGTGCACAAAATATCTCGAAACTGAACGGGTATTTTACTAAACAGACAAGATGAGATATAAAAATCTCAACCTCAACTGTTAACAGTAAGTAGCGTGGTGGTAGCATACACGTTTTATCCTCTCCTTTGCTTCATACATATAGCATTTCCTGTAATAAGCATTAGGATAATCATGGTAGTCACTCTGAAGCAATAATATACCTTGTCAAACCTGCCGGTTAAAAATGGCTACACTTTTTGCCTTATGTTGTTTAAATTTTGAATTGAAAACTCCGTTTCATTCAAAGAAAATGATTTTAAATCATTGAAGTTTTTCTCGTAAGCGCAGAAAGGCTTTGACATCTTATGGGATTGAAAAATTGCTAGAGAATGCTCCACACAAACAGCCTGATTCTGTACGTTTTTGTTGCACACACGACGACTCAGTTCACATATGATATTGTCGACATGATATTCACGTGTTGTTGACTAGTAAAGTTCCCAAAAATCGTGTGGTTATCAACATGAGTTTGAATGAACGTATATTATAATGCGCCCATCTTTTGATTAATTTGTGGCCATAAGCGGATTTGTGCTGGGAATAATACGGAGCAGCCTCCGCGCCTAGCTTGCCAGTGTATGATTAATGTTCCCTGAAGATTTCATATACCAGAAAATGAAACCAGAAACCAGAGAAGTGGAAAGGGAAGCCGGAAAATGATAAAGTAATAACATTATCAAAGCTTTGACGGAGTTTGGCACAAAATTGGCTACAAACCGTCGGTAGACTCTCTTCGCATGCACAAATATCAAAATAAATACCTATGTTGCTCTTGTATTTACGGGGGAAAGAAAAAGAATGAAAAGCTGCTGATCTTTCAATAATAGTGAAACTCCGAAAAGCTTACCGAAATACCTTAGGGAAATATTATATGGTTACACCATTATTCTCCCACTCGAAGGGAGAATGCAAGCCGGTTGCTGTATATACACATCATTCATTAGAAAACCCTACAAAATCTACACACATACAGTACGACACGGCACGAGTAATATTTTTGTGTGGGTAGTCAGTAGTCAGTGATTCTTTGAAAAATATGACAAGAGATTCATATTCTAATAAGGCAATATAGAGGTATTAAAATAGCAGTGTAAAGTACTTCTCTCTCATCTCTCCTTGCCTTCGGGCGAGCTGTGGTTGCACAAAAATGATTTTATCCGCGACGGAATGGTAACTGGTAATACAAAATGAGATGATATGCATTTGGTGTCTCGGGGAGAGGCAATTTTCCCCGAGAAAGTAAAAGCATTCTACTATAAAGGTCACGTTCTTGCCTTGGAAGCATATGGGGATGATATTGTTTGTAGGAGAATAGTTGGCTCAATTAAGGAAAAGTCCTTAAATGATACCCCAGTATTGAATAAGATAATTGTTTGTCTTCAACCCACATTGTTCAGCTGATGCCGATCATTCAAGGAGAAAATTACGCTGGACACAGGAAAATTACATGTTTTTACTCGGACATTTCGGTTTTTGCCAAACTACTGAGTAAAATGATAGAAGCCGCAGAAGTCCCTTGTGGGAATTCAGTTTGAGTCCGCACATGTGAAAGGGAAAGCTTTAAGATGAAAGGAGTCAGTGTACAAACCAAGCAAAGCAACACGCACGGAAAAGCAACTGGGTATTCAATGTGGAGTACAAAGTTTCCTACAAATACGCGAAGGAAATAGTAAATAGAAAATCAGGTTGTGATACAAAGTATCTCACCGAAAAATCATCATTATCTATTTTTCTTTCTGAGTAGAAGACACAATCTTAAGGTCTGTGTGTTGTGAAGGCCTTTCTTCTCCGGGTTTGAGTTGTTTATAGGGTATATCGAAACCACACGTATTTTTGTATGCGTGAGAACACATCAAACAGCGAGGAAAACGGCAAAACTTTGGTCATTGTATACATGTATCATCACTCTTTCGTTTGGAAAACTATTTCTCCTCTGAGGCATTTGAGGCAAACATGGTGAAAGCGATCTTCTTGGTACCTTGTAGTTTATATAAACTTGTTGGGAAACGTGACTGGAGAATGCTATTGGGATTGGGAAGCCAAGAAAAAAGTGGTCATCTTAGAGAGAGAGAAAGAGAGAGATGCAAGCTTCAAACAGAAATTTCCTGGAATAGGGCTCTTGTCTGCAGGACTAGGGCTTTCAGCTTTATTGGAGCAAATGCGGCTTATTTACCAAGTTACATCAACATCAGTGTTGTATATTATATGTTATTTAGGTTGTTACTTGTGTTACTAGCTTGCTAATACAAATTAAAGTTTGTGTACAAAATAATACTGTCACGGATAAAACCAAGGAATAAATGAGCGGCGAACCCAACAAATACATTTTTCAAGCCCTTTGAAATAAACCAGATATAGCAAAGCAAGACGCGTTGAAAAAGTAAACGAGAAACAATTTTGGCATTGCAGCTACAGTGTATTAAAGTGTTACTAAAACCACAAAAGTTAGCAAACAAAATTAGTAGCACAAACTCCAAAAAATCCTCAGTGGCATGTGATCACTTAAGAAAATGTACAGCATTAATGCACACTGTGCGAAGCAGCATAAAGCATTATATAACTGAAGCGGTATCCAGCAATAATGCTTTAAATATTTGCCTAATCATGTGTGCATCGTTGCTGTTCAGAATCACTTATCATACATCGTGTTTTTGTCGCTAATCCGTAAATAGTGTACTAATGGCTACTTCCAAACAACTAAATTAAAAATGTAAATGCTTTGCTATAATGTATATTTCAGTTTCGTTTTGATTAATTTTAATTAAACGTATTTATGCATATATGGTACTTAATACATACTACATTTTTATAGATTGCAGAGACTGAAGTAGAAGCAGTAGCGCGTACAAGTACTCTTACAGTTAAGACTGCACTCTAGGAGAGAAAATTAAAGTCCATCAGAGTAATACATTGCTAAACTCTTCTCATACGCTGTAAGATGTCGCGGTGGTATGTGTTAACACCGCTGTGTCTGTACGTACTCTGCATTTTGTAATTTGTAATTGTAAGTTACTAGATCAGTACAAGGTTAACAAAGACTTCAAGCTTGCCTCTAGCTGGTAATAGTAGGTAGTACACGCTTTTGTACTGAAGTACCTACGTGCATAATTGCCTATTATTCTCATCGTACCTATAAACGTGCAAGGAATGAAGAATGACAAAAATTTACGCAATTCGTTGCCCTTGAGAGTCAGTGTATTCGCTCCACAATAATATGCGTTTACTCTCTTTATCTGGCCATGAATGTTGTAATAAATTCCTGATAAAAATAGATAAGATATTTGGCTGGACTATTCGGGTTAGCCCTGACTTCATTGATTACATGCGTCAGAATTCAAATATGCTCTAATTTGTTTTACAACCACGCGCCCACAAGACACTATTACAACGTACCTTAAATATTTTAAATGCACCAATGAAAACATGATGTATATATTTAAATGATTGACATTACATGGCTTGATTGACACTACGAAGCAGGATTTTATACTGCGTTCTCCATCCCCAATGTTCTCCGGTGTTACTGTGTTCTTTACTATTGAAAGCGGATTCGTTCGTGAGTACAGTACAGGTTGTAATGTAACCTTGTTAAAAATGTCGAATAAATGAGACTAAAAGCTTCTTGACAGTTTTTCTGCAATCATCATTGTTTTGTTTATACCTCCCAATTACTCGGAGCTTAATGTGGCTTTAATGTACCTACATTGCAGATGCTCTTCTCAAATCACAAATCACAGATTCTCTTCATTTAATACATAATTTACGATATCATTAAAAATATTATGCCTTTAACAACTACATGTAATCTGTCAATAATTTGTACACTTGACTTTTACCTCGTAATATATGAATAATAAGTGGAACCCCGTTTTTATTATTACCACCTGCTTGTGATTATGCTTGTTTCAGCTGAAATAAGAGATAATGAAAGGACGAACGACTGGAACTTGGGCTCAAGTTTATCTTCCCCAGAAGCTTTTGCCCATTTAATTCACGTGATGTCATCGTTTTTTGCTCCATCCTCGTCTTCCCGTCAACTTATCAGTTGATGAAAAACTGGTCATAAAATGCACACTCATATATATTCATGGGATGATGAAATTGTAATGACAAGTACGTTTTCCAAAGGAAAGGTTGTTGTAATGTCCGAGCACAAAAAAGATATCCTTCCAAATACAATTCTTTTTTTACTACTACTACATAAAGCACCATTCTATTGCAACACCATTTAATAGCTGTCTGTCTTAAACGTTAATTACATTACAACCGTGGTGGAAACGTATAAAAGTGACGTGTTTGCAACATATCTTTAATAGACGCCGAAAAACACTGTAGAAACTTTTTCAAGTACATCGAGATACACACATTTCTATATACCATTAACACACTCCGTACCCCGTGTGTACCAAGTGCCGGCACTAAAAAGTATTCCGTGTGTGTGCATTATGATAGGGGAAATTCTCCAAGGATTTTCTTTTTTTCTTCCCCATCCAGCAATATCATTTTTATGCTGTTTGCAATAATAAAGCGCGCATACATAATAACACTCGGACCAGTCGTCAAAGAAGAGATGCAAAAGCCATCATTACATTCGAAACAGCCTTCCTTCCTTCTTTCTTATAAGGTCTCTCATTGTTTATGTGGCTCACCTGGTTTTCTGTGTCTGGGTCTGGGTATATAACTATCCACGCGAGAGGATGATTAGCAATAAGAACTCCGGCAGTACAGCTCATTGAACACAAATTTACAATATTATTGTTTGCTCAAATATCTTCTCCATGCACAAAGTTCAAGAGAGTACGATTCTCCTGCTTGGCGCTGTATATACAATGTCATCATCCTCATGATCATGTGCATGTAGCATATTCTCCTACTGACGTACGTCGACGTGAGAAACGACATAAAACATTTTTTCCACCTGTTCGAAGTTTATCGTTAGACATTAACCGCTGGAAGGAATATTTCGTGTGTGTTAGTGTGCTTCTGTGCTGGTGTGCTCGTTCAGTTAGGAGAGCTGCCCAGAATGATTGCAACAACAACTGGAAATTGAGGCGTCATTGGATTCCTCACAAGTTCACCAAATTCATACCTGAAATGGTGCTATATGTAAATCACAGCAAATAGTTTTATTCATGAAGAGCTCAAGAGTGAAAATTGCTGTATTATTGACGTGAGATCAACCGTGCTGTTTCAAACACGGTAGGCTCACACTTTGTACGACATTCACGGGAATTTGTGCGTCTTTTTGTGTGTACACCGTACCGTGTGTGTACCGACGTTGAAGCGAATTACGCCTGTGAATAAAATATTTTCCTTGAATACGTTTCCCCCTTTTTGTAATGTTCCCTCAAGTAACCGTTTCTTCCTTGTAGCAGTTTCACAGTGACAAGCTGATGGTGCCGAAGCTTGATGAATACCGTCTTTTCAGAAACACCGCGGTAAAATAAGCGGCTTTCTGGGGCTTTGGCAGCGGCAAATATTTCCTAGCGTTTTTTTTATCCCACGTCATTTTTCCTTGCATTTTTCTGTGGTATAATTTATTTTGCTTAGTCAGTGATATTCGGAATCGTGACTTTATCATTACAAATTGGAAAAGATGTGGTTCTGGCTAGTCACAATTTGGATCCTCATCTGTGCCATTTCATATGGATACTTGTTAGTGGACTGGCAGCCGAAGAGCTCCCCCTCAAAATCTAAGGAGGAAAGGAAAGGGAAGAATGGGGAAGGCGGCCGCGAGCGTACTTCAAAATCGTGAGTGTAATTTTTAAGTTAAAAAATTCATTTCGATTGCATCTTATCTCCACAATTTTGGGAATTTGTAGTGCATTTTTGAAATATGAAAATATGTACGTCCAATTTATCTGCGATTTCTTCAAGTCATTTATTGTAGTAGCAGCGTAGTAGGATTTTTCAACGCAACATAAATACAAATAGGTAATCATTTCGTTGCAATTTACAACCTTACGTAGTAAAAATGCATGAGCACGCGCATTTTTCTAAAAACACAAGGTAAATATTAGAGTGTGCGTATGTACGTACCAAAGTAGTCTATTTTGCTTTTTTCAATTTCACTTCATCTCTCTCTCTCTCTCTCTCTCTCTCTCTCACTTTGCCTTTCTAGGTCGGTCATGGCTTCACAGATACACGTAAAACGGCGCCTGTGTACTTTTTTTTACAATTCCGTTCTGCGTGCATGTGTGATCCCTTGCGTGCTTACCACACGCTCACTCTCTACTCTATCTTCACTTTTTTTATGCACAAACGATAATGTTTAAAAAATCCGTTAAGAAATAATAGAAGGAGACATCTAATGACAACTCTTTTATGAAAGGACACGATTAAGTGACGATACGATCATATTTCATTTTTTGAAAGCTTCCTCCACTTTGACACATCCTTTTGTCAGCGAGGAGAAATTTTTCTCTTGTAGCATGAAGAAAACAATTTGTGCTAATATCAACGTGTATGCAAACTAGTATCATTATTATAGACATGCCTCAACGTCTTATCGGCGAAAGGGCAAAAATTATCCGATATGCTGACACACATGAACGGTCAATTTCCCGTGCATTCTTCTACAGTCAGACAATTAATTATTGGTTTGCACCCATTCTACAGTATAGCACGATGGGGCAGATAGAAAAGGTTAAGTGAGATAATCACAGGAAATGGACAGTGCGATGTCAGGAGTTTTTGTAGAAGAAAAGACGTCTACCTCTTTTATACCTTTTGATAGCTGTCTGGGATGTGACCCTTATTCATCAATCGTTGATTCTTCACGTTATTACCGTGTGTACAATAACAAGCTGGGTGTAAATGTTGTTGGCGATGAGAATAAAGTTGTATGTTCTTATATGTAGATCTGTGCAATACACGCACGCACAGATAAAATGTCCTTTAGCTACCACTCCATTTGAATTTTCTGCCAGTTTAAAGAATGTACCTTCGTAGAATCCTGCACAATCAGCGGCTGTCATCATCCCCGGGGGTTGTTAACTCGATTTATGGTGATTTTTACAATGAACTATGCGCATGATGTCAACGTGGCATCGAGGCGGTCTGCGTGATGATATGTATATCGCAGTGGCATACTGTTCTGATTTTATTTTATGCTTTTCAAAACTGACCTTATAAAACGAACTTTGACTTTTGAAAGGGATTATATATGATCGTGTTTCTTCCCCGAGAGACTTTTATTCGTTCTGGTTTTACAACTTTGCTGGGGTGCTTCAAGCAAGTATTAAATTCTACGATTTTTCCCATTTTCTTTCCTCCTTCTGTGGGTACACACGCATTAGAGAGGACAGGTTGATAAATCGGAAGAAATTGATAGAAGTAAGAAGACTCTTAAATTTCACGTTCTTTTTTCCTTGTAAACTTCTCTTCATTACAGAGCAAAAGTATTAATCACTTTACAACCCTCCTCAAATACCAGAGTGCCCTGTGCCCACTCTCTAAAGACCCACAACTGATGATGGTTCGCAACTCCACCAAACTAGTTGCGCTTTATCTGTTAAGTACTACTTATGTGCCATGTTTAATAAGAAATGTATCTCTCTCTGCATCCCATATAAAAGTATAGCAGTCTGGTTTAGTCTCTAGGTGCCGTGTGCCTAGCAGTATGGCTTCGGTCCCAAAAATTCTCAAAAGTCATTCGAAATGAATGGATTCCCATGAGGTTTGTTATTGTATTGCCAAGAAATATGAGAAAATCGCCCAGTATTTCTACTTTCTTGTGGTTACTTGTCTAGATAAAATCGTTAGATGATTCACATAATATTAGGCATATGTATATTTAAACATGTATGTCTGTCTGTGTGTGTGTACTTGGCATTTTTTTCTTCTTCACAGAGATCCTTACGCGTGGTAGATAGTGTAGAATATAATATTATTATTATGAATTAAATTCCCTTTACTTCACAATATTCAGGAAGAAAAAAAATTCTCCCCACAAACTCGTTACGTTTGAGCAAAAGTAGTATTATTTACTGTTGTTTCATGTTTCTATTGAGAGAGACGGAGAACAACTAAACTTAAATGATGGGGAAAGAATCGGCGTGTATTTATATAGTAGATATCTAGTGCAATATAATCTGCGGAGTGTATCGTGGTAGTACCACGATGATGATGATAATGATGATATATACTGCATGAAGTAACGCAAGGCAAAGATCTTTTCATAGATTTAGCACAACCCCATCTCCCACATCGACGAGTGTAGTTTTTGCGGCGAGGTTTTATGCAACTTTGGAATGAATTTTGCACTCATTACTGCACAGTGTCGGGCAAAAAGGACTAAATAGAAAAAACTCTCTGTCTTGCAGCAAGATTCAACGGCCACTTTATGCCAAATCATGAAGTCGAACTCACAGAAATCTTAAAATTAAAGATTGCATGATAAACCCAAGATAAAATGTTACATTTAACGAATTCCCACCAAAGCCCTGTTTCCTCTCGTGAATGTACACACACACACACACAGATGAAATAAATACTCTTGACAAGTTACCTTTCACATTAATTGCGTAAACTTGATTCAAGCAGCACACTATACACTATTCTACCACGCATTCACTTTTGAAATGCTGCTGCCTATAGTTTTCATTAACTTGACACTCAGATAAAAAAGCAATTATATCTTTTTTTTACAACAGTGGCTGTTTGGATGCCAAGTGGATGTTTAAAAAAATGAGATGGAATAACCTCAAAATTCTCGCCGTATATATTTTTCCTGTATAATTACCTCTAAAAAACTATTCATGCTTTTGATACTAGCTTGAATCAATCCCCTCACACAGGCTTCCCCCTGTGAGAACTTGCATCGTTGCTGCCAATCCTTTGTTGTTCAAAAAATAAAACTCTACAACAAACAACAACTATTAAAAACAATTCCATCTTATTTGAGTGTTAGTGTGTGTGTGTGTGGAGAAATATTACGCACAAGAAGGCAAAAGTATGTTGTGTCTGCATGTGGCAAGACAAATGTTTTTGCGTGACAACAAACAAAACTTTTTATGCAAATGAGTATGCACAAGTATGGGAGACTCATCATCATGAATGAGTCTCCAACTGTGACATACACTGACAATCTTTGTTTCCCCAAGATGACAAACCCTTTCGACAGTTGAAGAAAAAAAAGTGAAGAGAAAGGAAGGAGGAAGAATTTTATTTGCGTCCTCTACACTCCAACTACACGCCACTTTATTGCAGTTACTTTCTTGTGTAGTTTCATTACTTATACAATTACGTACATATTGCCTCCCCCTAGAAAGCTTTACTTCACGCCCAGCTAATAATATGTGATGTCACTTGACAAAGTGATGTTTCTGAGAACAGAAGAGCCATGCGTTTACAGTTTACAGGTTACATACCACAAAGTACGGGCAATTACCTGTGTGTGTGTGTGTGTGTGATGAGGACGATGATGATGACGACGTTCGATTTTCAAACGAAGTATTGTTTCACTGTTAGAAACGCTTTTGTAAAAATATATTGATGTCATGACCTGTGTAGAATGGAATCATTATTGGGTTTTTACCTTTCTTCGTGCTGTGGTATGAAGTCATGATCTTGTCACGATCAACGTATCTCCAAGTCATTAATGATTCAAGACTTTCAATTCATCTCTTTTTATCTTCATTCTTGTACAGCTGTGTGCTTCCCCCTTCCCCGTCTTTCTCAATAAAATAAGTCACCGCATGAATCTATACCGTCGTATCTTATCGTTACGTTGTGGCCTGTTGTTCGTCTACAAAACAGCCTCATTGCGTTCACCAATCATAGGTCGCCATCACTGCTTTTCAAAATTTGACACACATAATCTTTAAATTACTAACAATAGACTTCAACAGTTTAAGCTTCGGAATTAAAATTTTATAAATTCAAGAATCTCTAATACATTATGTATAACCGCGTGTGAGCATGATGATAGGCTCTGACTGTCTATGACGGTTTTGTGCTATTACTTTGCTATTATTACTATTAGGCGAAAATGAGAATTTAATTTATTTTTTCCCATTTAAATGTACACTCGGTGATTTCGCCGAATAATGCACGTGATTGGTATGCTCAGCCTGAAATTAATGAAAAGTCACGTCATTTGTTGATAAATTATTTTTAGTGGAAAGGTACTACTCCTAAATGTATCTAACTTTATTGCTACAGATTGTTCTCATTTCTCTATACTCTCCTTCATTCATTTGGTTAAGTAATCGCGTCTTTCCAAGCACCCAGTAAGTGATGACGACGATTATCCCAAATTGAATCAGTCAAGCTTAACCACAAGTGCAGTATAAAATAGACTCTCCTCCCATCAGTGTTTAAATATACTTTAGCATAAAATTACCTTATATATATCCTATTATTAACCGTAAAGGTATAAAATTATTCGAGGCTTATTTAGCATACGTAATATAAATGCAAAGAAGTGCAGAGAGGACTAGCACGATGATGATGATGATGATGATGCATTGCGATATAATAATCTTCTGCGCTACACACAAAAGGAAAATATGTAAAGGACTAATACAATATTACAACGAGTATCATCAAGTTTAACGCGTAAGAAATGAATTGCTGCTGTATATAAAATATATAATAATAATAATAACAACAATAATAATAAAATAATAATCCCCTTTAATATAGAATTCCCCCTTCTATTTAAATTTAACTATACCCGTTCTCCATTCTGTGTATTGTGATTTTGATATGTACGTCGCTAGCAAGAGCACTTGTTTGCCTCTTTGTTATTGTTATACTCACTGCAGAACAGTTGTTGTGGTGTAGTGAAGAATCGTTTACTTTCCTTCAAGAGATGAACGCTCAAGAATGTGAAGAAGAAGAAGATGAAGAGAATGTATTAAAAAATTATGTAGGTACGCTCATTATGTGGGCTGATGAAACAAGCCTTACACAGAAATTCTAGTCTTAAGTAGAGCTGCACTCTACGCGTTGCTTGATGATTTTAGAAAAAGGATTTCATGCGAGTAGTAGTGGTGGCAGTAGTCGTCGTAGTAGAAGATTGAATGCATCTCCATACAAATTTGAAGTTGAACAAGCGAAACACGTCGGTTTGATGCTGAGGTGAATTTTACACTTTGCAGCATGCTGCTGCACGAACAAATAGTAAAATGTCTAGTCAGCTCCAGCAGGGAAGTAAATATCAATGTTTAAATACAAAAAGAGTGAGTACCTGTGTAGGTATTAATAACAAAACGAAGATGAAGTGAACCTGACAATGAATTCAGGCAGTCAAAAATGAGAAATCCTCTCTGCTTGTCTGTTGTGTATATGTATAAATAATATGTACTTACATGAAACGTTATATATGAGAAGTCTGATGATACGTACATATATTTCACCCCATCAGTATGAAACTTTTTAAACTTTCAGTACAACATTCACTACTGGCCTTGCCTTACATTTACCACATTACATGAGTAGAATTCAATTGTTGCATTTTTACACGAAAATGAACGTACATTTATGTATGCTTGTAGATGGACGATCAGGGAGAATTGTGTATGCATATGTAACAAAAACAACACCTGTGGTATCTCTCTCCCTCTCTTTTACCTTTTTTTCACAAAGATGAGGGGATTGTAATGCAATAACACGAACGGCCAGAGTGGATTGTTTTGTACGAGGGTTGTAGCCAACTGGCAAGTTCTTCTGTTGTCAAAATTCAAGAACTTCCACCACAACTACACCTACTTCATCGTTCTTCTCCTCCGTCCATCCGTTTTTGACGGTTTTCCTGTTTCGACAATCATCCCTATCGTCAAGCCGTACTATGCCCTTTTTCAATATTACGGTGGACTCTGCGCGAAGAAAGCTTGTCTGGCTTGTGTAACGTCATTTTTATCATTGCCGTACCTTATTACTATTTGCTATTTCCATTTGTCATTCCGTGTGAGCTGCACCAACGAACGGGAAATACCTATACACATTTTTATACGACTAATGCGATAATAATAATAAAAACGTAAAGTGGACTGTGCCAGTGCTTCCCCTCTGGCGACATGTGTGCGCAGCCCTATGAAAGATAAGGAGTAAAATAAGAGTATCCTGTGCATGGCGTTGGCTGCTGCATTGTTGTTGGTGGAGTAACCGAATACCGCATACTACTGCACAAGAATAAAAAAAGACAACAATATTTCGTGACGTGCCATACCGAATATTATATTGCAATTGCTGGTTGTAGTTGTAGTAGTAGTTGTTGTTGTTGCTGTAAGAGAGATGCCTGGGTAGCTTTCTTACATGTACATTTGTACTTCCTCGAAACTCTTTCAATTTCTTCGTGTAACTCCATTTCAAACAAAATTTCATTCATCTGCGAAACATGATTTTTACCTGTGATGTGAAATGTACCAACAAACTTGTGACATAAATACTACAAGATTTTACAGATAATGTGTATACCTATATATGTGCATGCATATACGACGCACCAAGTCTGCGACGATAACAACTTTTTTTGTCAGTGAAATAACAGTGCTCAGTTGTCACTCTTTCGACAAATTCACGTAGGCATTTTCAAGTTTTTTTTTCTCTTCTCCGAACAAATATACACATAACGTGAATTATTGTGTGTTGCTATTTTCATTTATCACTTTTACAGATAAATTCATAAAAAAAAGTTCCTCTTTCTCCGTAGGTGTTTGCTGGCACCTTCGGGGGGTATTTGAAGTGGCAAATAAAGTGAACTGTTTGATGTAGTAAATACATTTCGATATAATTTTTTTTCCTTCTTAATTTGTTGTATTATTGTGGGGATAATAACTTGCTGATTATGGTGGGAAGCACTACTGGGGTGATAAACGCGTGCTTTCCCAACTGCTGTGCAGATTATTTGTGCTCCTCCTGTCATGGTGTTTATATTGAATGAATGGAATATATCATTCCTGTGAATTGTGTATTTTCATTAAAAGCCCAACTGCGGTGCGGTTATTTTATTTGATTAGTGTCGATAACTGAAAGTGGAAAAAAACCACCTGGTACTCTGTGGTCCTTCTTTGTAAAACATGTGTTTAAACGGAACGCGCAGTTGCCTTTAATTTTCTGCTCTAATCGGCTCTGACTCATTGATAGAGAATACAAAACGCAGAACAAAAAGAAACCCCTGTCTTAATAACTTACAATTAGAAGTGAATTAACTCATCGTGCTCATTTCGTGACTTCATATTTTGTGACAGGTTAGTGCTAACATCATCAGCAGGACACAACCAAGACTGAAAACTTTCAGGATGCAAATCGATCAATGTTAATGGAATGATGCAACAAACATAATTTTATTGACGTATTATTATTTAGAAATCATATAATTTACGTCATTTTTGGCACATGGACGCATTCGCAACGGTTTTTGTGTTGTCTGAACAGAAACAAGTGTCATTACAGTTTTGAAAATATATACCTATCCGTGTCTATTAAACCGGAGTGTGGTACATGCAACCATTCTAAAAAAATACACAGGATTGGATTCTCTACCTTTATAAAGGTTAGTATGGTATATCTGCTTTTCAAAATTTTCTACTACCAATGCATATCGAAGCGTTTTAAAACGCACACAAAATACAATACGCACAAATCATGTAACAAAAATTATGCTTAGAAAATATTCGTAAAGATGGCCATATATTTTCATTAAATTGAAATTTTCAACCAATTTTTTTTTCATGTCGAAAGGAGTGAATGTAATGCCTAAACAGGCTTATTCCTTGCGAGTTTCGTAATGATAGATCAGAAACAATACTTCTAGACACGATTTCATAACGACTTTTTTTTAGAAAAAAATTTAAATGTTTGGTCGTCGTAGTCGGTGAACCAAGCATGTAATATTTCCCTGCACGTAGTCCCCACAAGAGAGCTTCGTTAGCTAGAGAGCTACCCTACATGAATGACGTGATGTCTAAGAAGGTACAGTACCAGCAGAACCAGAACCAGTCAAAAAACTCATATTTGTTGACAAAAGCTCGGCTACTTGTTGCTGTAGAGTGGGTTGTTTGCACCGCTAATTTGCATGCGGTTTTGAATTTTGAAGGCCCATGTAGCACACTAAATAACTGTAATTCTCCTCTCCTGAGCACATTTGGTTTTCTGCACGCAGCAGCAGAGGATTTTTATATCTTAAACCAGCTGAGGCTTTACATTTAACGAGATAAATAAGCAAAACTCAAAAAAACACGCTGTCTCGCCCTTCTGCAACCTATAATAAGAAAACTAGATTGCCTACTTACTAAATGTTAGAGAAAAAATGAGAAAAAAACCAACTTGACCTCAGATTCAAAAGTATACGAAGGTAAATTTCACATCAGCATTATCATCAGCAGCAGTATACAAGTTTGTACAAAACGTTGTTTGGTCTGAGGGGGTGGTGGTATTGTTTTTCCCACAGCATAAAACATCTTTCCAAAGACAGCATGAGTTACAACTAAACATTATTTTTGCACAAAATTCTCATAAATAGAAGCGACTCAGGTATTTTCCTTTCGTGTGGTTTACAATAAAACAAAATGCTTTTCATTCAAGTCATCATCATCATCATAAAACAGCCACGCATAACAAAGCTGTTGCTTTAAATAAATCAGGGATGATAATAATTATTGTATGCAGCTGAGTGTAGGTACAAGGCTCATATTTTGTTTGTGGGGGGACTTGGTTTTCTGTTTATTATGTAGTATTTAAAATGAGTTAATAAATAGTTATATACCTGCAATTATTCCGTATGAACTTGTAAAAAAACGAACTTTCAAATCAGAGTAGTAAAAGGGTGTAGTAAATGAGAAGAGCAGCGCAAACAGCGTAATGATGTGGTTTAGTGGTATATGTGCAAGCACAATTTTCATTTACTACTGCATTAATTAAAACCTTTTCATCGTTGTCCTGCTCGTGAGAGTCACACCAGAGTTTTTTATATGCCATCTTTTTCAAAGGAGAACTTCTACAATTCTACACATTATTGTCTCATTATACTGTATCATAATTGAAAGCAGGTGCTCATCCATATACAAAGTTAGATGACATAAGCCGAGTACGAATTTCAGGAAAAATGTGCACAACGCAAGAGTATATGGTATATGCCATTTAATATGTGATACGATGTATAAAACTGTAGATTGGGATTTGTGTCCTCCTATCTACTCCATTAAACTGCAAGCAGGTAGTCTGCCATAAAACTAGTGTCATTTAAACTATCCCACGGTATCCCGCAACACATTTACGACCAAGTATTACATTTTAAGTAGCTTGCTGCTGCGAGCTTTATAGTCATTGTCACACATGAAAACAGTATTTTTCAATGCTTTCTGTAAATATTTTAATTTGTGTCAAAATATTGGAAAAAATCATTAAAAAATGGGAAATGTATGGCAGTTTTTTTATATGCTGTAAATCGGTTCTTCTACGAAACCACACCACTAACCATATTATTCGTAACATTCAACTCGTGTGCTAAAACGGTTCTCTATTTACTACTTCCATCATCATCATTGTCCCAGTTTACGACGGGTATGGGGTGGAGGAGCGGATAAGTTACTTGAAAGCTACTTTTATTTAATGCGTGCTTCTTATTCCCCGTTTCTGTTATCATCGACATGCTATTTATTATTAGATACATTTTATGATAAATGAACGAGGTATCACTGCATGAGCATCATATGAGCACCACCAAGTATACATGAATAGTCACCACAGGTATGCACGTATGAAGCGTATAAAAGTTTTCGTTTTAAAAACGGTCAACTGCCGGTACGATTGTTGGTGGTGGTGGTGGTGGTATGGTTTGTTGCAAAAATCGCTTTGTATTGGCTAGCCGTATAAAAATGTTGACGAGCGCTTCTACCAACAGTCATTTCTCGTTATTATTATTATATTACATACTTGATACAATATTCCTTTTAAAAAGAGGAATGGAGCTCTCTGAGAGTGAATGCCCCATTCATTTCCTAGTCTTTGACGTTTAATATAAAACCCTTCATTTACTTTTACCATTGTTGTTTCAGTCGGTTGAGAGTGTACACAGCTGCATTGGCATATATGTGCTTGTCATCATGTCTGTAAACTCGTGAGCAGCTTTTTAAAAAATATATAGCAGAAGAGGAAAAACTAAAAAAAAAGTCTTTCGTGATTCAATAAACTCCTCTGCTTTTTTCACACAAAAGTTGAACAAAATACAAACAGAAAATCGAGGAAAACACACGTAGATTTTTTTTGTTTTTCTCGTCTTGTGGAAACAAACAACATGTGTGTCGTTATGCTAGGCTCCTTAGTTCAAGGTTAAAAAAAGTATTGTTTATTTTACGTGTGTCACAATGTACACCCTTGTGAAGAAGACAAAAGTGACAAAAACAATCGAGCTAATTTCCCCGTTGAATGACTGCGCGGGGGAACAAAGATCATACTTCCAAGAATTTAACGGACTTGATCTCGGCGGAGATGGTGTAGGTTGCACGTTCAGGGATGTGAATGGGAGTGATCCTTTTAGTGGAAGAACAACATCCTTTTCTGGGGTTCATCGCAGTAATAGTAGCCCTGCTAAGCCTCTTGGCCGTAAAGGATCATATTGTGGTAGTAGTACCAGCAGCAATTTTAGCAATGGTGCGGGTGGTGTAGGTGGTAGTAGTGGTGGTGGTGGTAGCTCAAGAAAAACTTATCAACATCACTTCTTTGATGATGATTACCTTGTTACGTACACCAGCAGCAGCACCAGCCGTAGTGCGAGGCAACAGAGTGTAACTAAAAGAAATGAGGATAATGGTAGCAGTGATCAAGTTAAAAATGGGTAAGTCAAACGAACGTACTTTGAAATTACTACACAAAAATATATAGTAATACAGCACATTGCTACATCTCATAGTAGATCAACAATTGTACGCTGTGCAAATGGAAATTTAATAGAAAAAAATATCAGAAAAATTGAAACATGAAAATCACCTTTTGATGCAAAAAAACTGCGTTTCTACATCTCAATATGTGCATTTGCCTGTTTTGCTGTAGTAAAGGACTGGCTGGGGGCGAAGAATTAGGGAAATTTTCTTGCGCTGTTTTGATGATGATGGTGATGGGGGTGTTTATAGTGCGTTGTTGTATGCAGATGCAAAAAGATGTATTTTGATGTGTTAACAACGATGAGTTTAACTATCTACATTAACACGCAACTTGTACATCCATTTTAAACATATTTTTGCAATATTTGGAGTGTGCTCATAAAGTAAAGCCCAACAACAAATTGGCTTTGCGTTTTGCGTACCAAGTCGTCCGTTTGTTGTTTGTAAGTTTACCGATGGCGATGTGATTTTCCGGCTGATTGTGTTTATGGATGTAAATTAAAATTAAGTTAGTTTTTTGTAAAGGATCATAAATAAATAAATATACGAACCAGAGCTTAACGTTATTAATGCAGGAGTAATCAAAGGGACCAACGGGCAAAGATTTCGTTTGTTTTCTGTTTTGAATTTTGTGTTTCAGACGGTTTGTGCGGCGTCAAAAGTTGGTTGCGTACGTTTAAAATGTACAACAGTGCATTGTTGGGTTTATTCATTAATTACAACATCGTCGCAAAAGCGTTAATCACGATGAGCAGTCATTATGAAAAGAAAAAATCGCCGTTCTTTTGTTTAGTTAAAAATACATGGAAGAGGCAGTCAAGTTGCTTGTTTTCAGTTTTTTAAGATATGTCATAAATACTGTTGTCTTTTGTTTGGAGACGTTAACAAAGTGGTGGTAACGTGCCCAAACAAAATGAAACGTTACCAAGCTGGCAGAGAGCTTCATTGTTGTTGAATCTGTTGTTCAAAACTCGACCTACAGGCACCACACAGTACAAGGGCAAAGTATTAGGTAGATGGAGTGGTAAGGTTTTGCTATAAATATGTAACACTTTAAATTACAGTGCACGAAATCTGATAAATATTATTTTTGTTGTGGAGGGCAAAATACGGAAAACATGGAATATAAACAAATTGGGCGATTATATTTTAATTTATACCCACCATGGTGCACGTTTTCAAATAAAATAATATAATTGCAACACTTTACGATAAGATTTCGGGGCACTAAATGCGTTCTTGATTGAATGAAGGCGTTTTACATAACGATTTGATAGCAATGCAATGATTACTTGCAAGATTGTGCCAAGTTAAAAATGGTTTCAGTTTAAAACATTATTTTTTCATGTGGCTGTTAAATGTGTTTTTTAATTATTGCCCTGCCACACACACACACAGACACACAACAAATATGGATATAATCTTATATACAAGCTGTAAAGCTGTTATTTTATTTTGAATCACGCTTTTCGTCTGACAAAATTCCCCTTTGAAAAGGCATTAGGAAAGTAGTTTATTTTCAATCATACAATTAGGGCAGCACTTTTACAAGTTAATGTTCTTGCAGCATATTTATATCTCTACTCCACTTACAGTCAACAATGTACAGAGTACGAAAGCAGTAATATTTTCAGATCATCGTACTTTTGGCCGTAGGCACCACCAGTACTACCACGTTTGATTATGATAATGATGTTTTTGGTGTTATGCCGCAGCTCACTAAAAGCACACTGTTGTGCATCTCTCTCTCTCTACCGTTTCTATTATTACGTACATATGAAAGTAAAATTAGGGAGAAACTAGGTGATCAAGCCAATAACCGAAGACCTTGGCTTGTTTTTGGATTGTGAATACCTGCCGCCAATTACCAACAGCAAGAGTACGCAGTATGCTAAAAATGCCCTGTATTGATTTGTATCTGTATGAATCGGAATTGGGAGTGCTTTTGCGTTATTTATCTAGTCGTTCATCCCTACTGAAATCTGAAATGTCCTATAGGTAACGTCGAATGTAGGCGTGTTTAAGGGATAACGAAATCAATTCATTGATTCAATGCATTCGCAAACAGACAACAGTAATTAGTCGACAGAACACCCCGACTTCCATCATCCAACAACACAGCGCAGCTACACACGCCACAGTACCAGTTTGTCATATAAGTAATCTTTCAAATAATTTTCTCGAGACTGCATGTATATATAGAAGTGTGCAGAGTCGATGCTATTGGCGTCGATGCTACATAACCTGCACGTTGTGGTACACAGCTCAGCGTCAGCGATTTTGACTTCTTGAATTTGTTGCGAGATATTGTACGACTTTGCCGTGAACGCAGCTTCAATAAATAAATACTTTTTGATGTGACAATCCTCAATGTATG
>JAHZNE010005264.1:6425-27589 GCA_027744055.1 Callyntrura sp. NNG-2020
TTTACTTACTAGCTACAGGGAATTTTTTTAGAGAAGCTTTCACATTATTTCTGCTGTATTATTATCGCATTTTTTTGGTTTGAAGAGAGCAACTGTTTCTTTTGCAGTAATGTAACGACATCACTTTCTCTGCTTTCTCCCTATTTTTTCTTTATGTGTATGTGTGTGTGTGTGAGTAAAAGTAGTTTTCTCTTCTTATGTTTAACTTGAATATTGCGCAATTTCTTGTACTTTCCTTGTTCCGTTCCGTTCATTATTTCCAACTTAACTGCTCATCCACCAGAAAAAAAGAGGGAAAGCGAGTTAAACTGGGAGACACTTTTGCGCGCGCTTTCATCCTCCCTCCCTCCTGCTACTTTTCCATTTTTCTCCTTTTTTCCATTCGGGTGCAATGCTCTCTCTCTCTCCCTCGAACAGCAGCAAGTCAAAGTAAAGCGCTGTAAAAACATTTTTCAAGTTTGTTAAATACTTCATGGGACGGTGGCAGGAAATGAAAAACAAACACTTTTGTAGAAAACTTGTTTGCTTATTCATCATTTTTTTTCGGCGGACGAGACTATATGTTCCTGGCACATTTTTATGGGAAAACGATGGAAAAAAGATGGGGAGAGAGAGATAGTGCGTGGTACATTACACATTCTCTGGTTGCTTGGTACGTGTTATAGTTAGACATGTGGGTACTCCGAAGTTATTACTTCGGGGCTTCTCGAGACCCGATAAGCAAAGAAAATGCAGTTTTTAACTATACCAGTAATGAATTCTCTGGTAATTACCAGAATACCACTCTCGGGAAGCAACCTCTCTCTCTCTCTCTCTCTCTATTTCTCTCTCTGTTGAGGCTATAAAATTTCTCTGGAAAAAATCAGCCAATTCTCCGCTCGCTGGAGGGAAACAAAAAAATCTGATTTGGAATTTACGCTCAATGAACACACAATTACTGACACAGTAACCATCTCCAGCTTAAATGTAATAACGACGAAATTCTGGGCGAGAGGAATGCTTCTGGGTTTCGTTGGATGGAAAAATCTGATAAAAAACGTCAGCGCAATCGTGGGCGTTTTTGCAATGAAGAAATTGGTATATGGTATACTCGTATGCATACGCACACTCCCGTGCAAATACTGTATTTCCCCAGATTTTTCTTTCTTTACGATGCTGGGGTTGTGCAAACAAATTGTGTAATTGTTTTCAGATCCCAGTAGCTCCTCTTTTTCAAGATTAATTCGATATCTAAATCTACATCAAAGGTATTTCTCATTTTGTCGATGGGGATTCCAGGAAAAAATATAAACGAAAAACCACGGGCAGTTAAGGCCTCGTTAATGTAGAAATGGACAAATAACCGGAGAAAGCATTGTGAAAGCACAACAACCTTTTTTGAATCATCTGCTACATAAAAACTACACAAAATGATTGTAATCGTCCGACAATTGTTGGACGACAGACTAGTTTGACGTAGAAGAAGCTAACTTGTCACCCATCTTGGAGAAAGTTTTTGGGGAAACATTTTGCCGCGTGAGCACCTTTCTATCTTGCTATCCACCCTGGTGCAAGAATAAATCGATTTCTTATAATACAATGCGTAAAATACCAGTGTTCTTACACACAATCCTACTGCAGCAGCCACATGTCGTCTGTTACTTTCTCCTAGTACGTGCTGTAGTCTCCGTTGTCTTCCCTTCACGCACCGAACAATTTACGAAGTACCTGTTATACGAGAATAACAGCTACAACAAAATGGGAAATAACAGGCTATCTAACACCATCACTTTCGTTACAGAGGAGAGAAAGTTGGTGGAGAAAGTTTGGTGCGCCACCATCCTCACTTACGGACTGCATCCCTGATGGTGCTACTTTACGCAGTTTCCACATCACACAGTCTCAGTTTTATCATCATTACAATCATTATTATCGAAGAAATTTCAAAAAGAATCATTTTCTAACTTCAAAGATGAACGATATGACTGTTCGTAAGAAAAATAATAGGGAATAGAAAGTTTTAATAATCCTTACAGTTGCAGAGAGTGTGGGATAGTGTGTGAGAGAGAGAGAGGAAAAAAGATAGAGAAAGAGAGTGAAACAAGTTAAGCAAACGAGTCACTTTTATCTACAAACAGACTTGACTTTCTTTCTCAACAACTTGGCTTATTTGTTTCTTGAAAACAAAACGAAACAAAGCAGAAAGAAACGACAGAAGAGTGAGAGAGAGAGAGAGAGAGAGAAATCAGCTCTCAAGTTGTGAAGTCCTTGTTGTCTTTTTACCCAAGAAGAGATGGGAAGTTTCTTGAAAACAAAACGAAACAAAGCAGAAAGAAACGACAGAAGAGTGAGAGAGAGAGAGAGAGAGAGAGAGAAATCAGCTCTCAAGTTGTGAAGTCCTTGTTGTCTTTTTACCCAAGAAGAGATGGGATATTGAACAAGAAGTGGAACAAATCAAAAAAAGTTGATAAAAAAATTGCTCACTGTATTATACACTCGTGGAGAAATATGCAGAGAAAACGTTGCTTCTAGTAATTTTCCTTTAGAAAAAAAGAGAAAAAGTTATGTCGGGAGAACACAAAATCTTGTTTACGACTTTTTCCATTTTACACACAGGGAAGTTCAAAGTG
Organism: Callyntrura sp. NNG-2020; assembly: GCA_027744055.1. Classification (NCBI taxonomy): domain Eukaryota; kingdom Metazoa; phylum Arthropoda; class Collembola; order Entomobryomorpha; family Paronellidae; genus Callyntrura; species Callyntrura sp. NNG-2020. The sequence continues at coordinate 9,035 of JAHZNE010005264.1, forward strand.
TGTGTTTGTGTATGTATACATGTTTTCTTTTTACTTTTTAAACGAATGAGGATATATATTAAGATGAAACGCCAAAAAATATTTGTGTAGTAGAATGCATACATTAATAGGGACGGTATAAGTATAGTGAGAACTTGGTTATTTTATTTGTCGTTTAGCATAATACAGACTACACCTTCTTTGAATGTTTGTCATGACGCAAGACACATAACATATCGTACATCCTTCTCTGCTTTCACTGGATACTCCGTATACATGTCTGTTTGCACACGGCTTACACTGGTTTATTGTAACAACGCATATCGAGTCCACTTACACACAGTGGCAACAACAAGAAGGACCGAGTTTATCATACAAATTAAGTAGGTCACATGACATGCTTGAAATTTTCAAGTTTTCTTTTGTCAAAAAAGAAAATCAACTCTCAAATGACTACCCACGAAAATGTCATGGTGTTGAAGGAATAGGCCACACAGAAGAGCCACTCTTTAAACAGCGTCGAGTTATGATTAAATGTTGACAGGGCTTGTCGCTGTGAAGAAAGAGAGAGAGAGAAAATGTTGCTGCTACGCTGGTTCCTTGAAGAAAGTTACTCAAGGGAAAAGATTGAATTTGATATAAGTTTCGCCTTTTCATTGTTTCACAGAGGAGCTAGTAGGTTTCTCCAAATAAATAGTCAATGTAGGTTTATTATAGTAATTTTAGAAAAACATGCTAAAACATCAAAGGCGACTCGGCTGTTTTTTTTTCTAGCCGTCCTACATTGATCAGGGAATCACTATTGATCATCCTACGTAAAACACTTCAAGAAAAGGAAGATCAAGGTTTGTTTTCCGCAAGTCAATATGTAATTACTTGTTTTGTGTATGTAAAAACTACGTACATAAATTTTTTCGGAAAAATCTATAATAGTTCATAAAAATTATTTTTTGACATTTTTAAATATTATTACACTATTCATGGACAAAATATCCCATTTTGGGGTAACAGTCCTAGTCAAGCCATTCAAAGCACACTTTTCTCTTTCATAAGGTTCATAGTTATTTTTACTCTTGCTAACACAGCAACCTTTTCACTGCTGTGTAATGCTGAAAGTGTACATAGTGAACTCTAACCCATAGAAAATGGGGTAACGTGCGACACTCTCCAAGTTTGATATGACACTCCCCGCTATACTTACCGGTACGCGTAGTAACGCTTGCACGAGTAATGCCACGCACACATTGCTTCCTGTGTTTTATTATTTTTTTCAGCTGCAAGATTATTACGTCGCGTCGCCAGATAATTGCGAAAGATTTATAGTTTTCTTCCACGTGAGGAGTGCAGACAGGAGTAAAATATGTTGTACGCCAAAGTGAAGCTGTATAGAAATATATCCTGCTAAAACATAGGCATACGAAAGCGTCCATATATACACCTGTTATTAATAATAGCAAGTAATTTCATGAAAGGAAAACTCATCATCAAAGAACGAGAAGAAAAAGTTACTTGACAGACAGGAGTTATTATTAATGAAATTTCTTACACTGCTTTCTCTTTTTCCTTCCCTCTACACATTTTTTGGTGCACCTGTCTAGCCCTTACTGTGTTTCACTAGTGGCGTGCGAGGGTAAGTTCACCAAAACTTTTTTTTATTTTATCTACACAACAAGAATTAGTTAGATTCGTTAAAGAATAATGTTGGTAATTTGTGTAACCCCAAAGTTGAACCATTTTCTTGTCTTCCGCTAAGACTCCTTTTATGAAAAGGAAAGTTGTCTTTCTCTTCCCTTTCACTTTCCTGTCGTCGTATTATTATGTGGTAATAAAAAGGTGCAACTTTCTTTTTTGTGTATTGCGTAATAAGTTAATAGCTCTTAAAACAATAATATGACAGATGTTTAAACCACACAAGCTGTTTCCTCCCAGCGATAGGTCGACCAGCAAAAAATTGTCCGACTACAATTTACGTCCCACAGAGAACTGTGAAACCAGCCAACCGTACATACGCAGAGCAAGCGCCTGTGATGAAATTGATTGAAAGCGAGAAGCAAAGCAGAGATATTTGAACCGTAAATGAGCGAAAGGAGGAGGTCGAGTACTTACCGGGAACTGAGATAATGATGAAAGCCAACAGTGTGGTCTCCATGTTTCCTTTGTGGTTATATTGTGAATATTGAGTGTAGAACCTTGAAATTTTTCCGACTTCCGGCTGCTGTTGCAGGAATGACGATGCAGATGATAAGAACAATGAAGAGGTTAATGATCCTGGTAGTATGTGATGGCTTTGGTATTAAGGAACCCATATTACATCATTGCCCTCCTTACTACCGCACTTGACATTTTCCTTTTTTACTAGTTTCCTCATTGTTTCTTACAACTTTACTGGCTCACAATAACAACATGTCAAAAAACTGGCTATTCCGCCAAACAAGAGTGGGATATTGGGTACAAGTTATCGAACCTTTGGTATTCAGAAAAATGGAGGTCGGAACTGTACCGAAAGTGAAAGTGCGGTTGGTAATATGGTTTTTCGTGTTACCACCGAAGAGAAGAATATTACACAGTAATGAGATGGGCTCTTCCAAGAGATGAGAAAATCCAAGAAAGCTGTCATAAAAAGAGAAAAAGGAATCAAATTATGAAATTTCTTTTTAAAATGGCAGACAGACCACGACTATGTTTTTTCGGAGTTTCGTTACAATTAAAAAAATACTAGTGGACGTGCAGAGCATAACAAAACTGGAGTTTTTTTTTCAGTTTAAAGTGACTTGTGTTTGGTTAAGAGTAAACAAAAAGACGACAAAAATAGAAGAAAAAAAGTTTTTATAATCTAGATGTTTGGTTACTTTCTCTCTTGCTTTCTCTGAGTGGAATATTCACACATATTTTTTACAAGCTGCTACAAAAATACAAGATTGGTTGGAATGTTCTCAAGTCAAAAGTCGGTCCCACAAGGTTTTTTTTTATCCTGACTTGTGCTGTTGCTAGAAAGCCAAAAGAAAAAAAGGAACATTTTCTTAGAGCCGCAAACACACACAGACACACGGAGCACCACAGAGCAAGACAAGTTAAATCTGAAAGCCAGCCAAGATTTATTGTCAAGTGAACATCCCGATGAAAAAAGAATGCTCTCTAGATATTTAATTTGAATGGGATGATTTTCCGCATGAATTTTTTTCTGTCCTTTTTATTTTCATCGCCGTACCCTTTACCTCCTACATTCTCTCTCTCTCTCTCTCTCTCTCTTCTTTCTGCTCGTGTTCATTCTCACTTTCTCCTTTTTCTCCCGCTTTCCCTCTGCAGGGTCGCGCACAGGGAAGGCAGAAAGACACATTATTTTGAGAGAAATTCATTTTCCTTCTCCTCACACGATTTCCGATCGTAAATGGGAAACCGTTTTCACAGGGAAATTTTCATAAGAAACAGTTAATTGAATGTGTAAGATTTATTATCGAGTTTTTTCTCTTTTTTCAAAAAATACAAATTTCTTTTCCCCCTTTTCTCTCTAGCCAGTACAATGTAGCGCGTCTCTTTCTCGTTTCTTCCTCTTTGAGTACTTTTTCCAGCGAGTAAATCCCCAACTACACCATCACCTTTAAGAGGAAAAATCGTGATGATGATTAGAAAAAGTTATGAGATTTTTCTTATTTCACTCCCTTTCTCCGACTTATACGCCATTTTATTACAAAGGAAGAAATAACGACGACGAATATAAAAAAAACTCCCAGAAATGTTCCTGTACATCAGACAAAACTACACAAGAGACAGAGAGAGACACTTGAATAAGAATAAAAAAAGAAGTTGCTCGAAGGAAAGCTGGTAATTATTTTGGCATTTCAAAAGGGAAGAAAAGACTCTGGTACAGAGAGAAAGTGGAGAAGGAGGAGGAGGAGTAGTAAAATTGCTAATCAACCAGTCTGTACGGAGTTGAAGGCCAACCTCAGTTAAAAAAAAAGAGCAGCAGTTGCAGTTGCGATGGGAAAATCGTCTAAAAAAATTTCCTTGCAGGTCCCCAACTGCCACTTTCACACCTTCCAATCTTTACAAGTAAATTATTAATATTAGTTCGTACTCCACCGCAGGAGGCACCGTTATTAGGATTTTTCGAAGCCCCTAATCCATCCCTGCTTCCTACCCTTTTCCCACCCCTATTGCCAGTAACACTCGCGTCAACAAAAATGAAAACCGTGCCCGTTCGCTAGGCACAACTTATTTCTTCCAGATAGCTAGCAAAAATCAAAAAATGAGATGCCCAGTAAACCGCTGTCGTGGTTATCCCCAAAATTTAATAATGTGTGAGCGAAAAGGGGAAGCCCCACCATCATCCTTGCCCCCACCCCAGCTTTCATTTACCCGAGAGAGAGAGAGAAAAAAACATTGAGAAAAGTCCTGTTCCCACACCTCCACTCTTTATAATAACATGCTATTTTGTAAAGAAAGTCAAAAATATTCTGGGTGTGTAGAAAATGGTTTGAAATAAAATACGAAACTTTTAACATTACCTCTCCAACCAAAACTGCTCAGAGTCAAGTCAGTTCAATGAATGTCAAAACTGTTACGGATACATGAAGAAAAATCCCATTTAAAAAAAGAGAGAAAAAAAAGCTTATAACAGATTAATAATAAATGTCTACTTTCCTGTTATTCATGTCTATAGAGACAGAACAACATGGCACATGAGCTCACTCTCAGTTTTTAAAGTTTTTTTTCCCGTTAATACCCTATCATGTGAAAGCGTCATAAATAAGTGGGAATAAGCGGTAAAGATAATCGCCCGTTTTTTCCTTATCTGCAGAAAACTTACGACGCAGGAATACGAAATAAATAAAAGGAAAATAAATAATTTTACGCAAAAAAAACACATGTGATGAAACATGTTTGCTGTTTCTATTTTTAAATATTTTTCAGGGTACGTGTTACTAGCAGCATACCTGTTTGATTTCCCCCTAGTATTTTATGCGTGCGTGTTTCTTCGCATAGTCAACTCATAAAACATTTAGAGGAAGCAAACTTTTCCCCTACTATTAGCAAAACAAGGTGTACTCAGGCAGAGAAATAACTCTTTTTAAAGCGGTTGTCCCACGGCCCCTCTATTTGTATCATTTTTTTACGACGCAAATGTACATTCCAGTAAAATTGGTAGTAGATAACCGTATCCAACTTTTAATCGGAGGAAAGCCACTTTAATCCAAAAAAAAAATGTTTCTCCCAGCCAATATTCAGTTTTACTTTAGTTGATTATGTACTCAATTCGAAAGTGTATTTTTTCCATAAAGAGGTATTTGTGTCGGGGGGAGGGACGTCCCACTCCCAACGTAATACGATGGGAAAAGAGAAAATAACCATTTTCAATTACAAATGTGGTTGCTTCCCTGAATTGGAAAGAAATAGTGATAATAACAATAACGGTAGTAGTAGTTGGACAGTGTCTAATCAAATTTGCCAGCATACATGCATGCATTATTACACTCCTTCAGGCTTTCCCCTCTTCTCCGGTCGGTATACCCTAAATTTTGTAAAATGACAGCAACTGTGTGTTAGAATACCGAGTTACTGAGTTGTCTTTCCCAAAACAAGGAGGAGATATAGGATATGTGCAAATTCGCAAACGGACCGACTTTGACCCTGTTAAAATATTCATTTCTTTAATTCTTTTATATAACACGGCTCCATAGTACCGTCCCTTTCTCACTTTAATTCTTGCTGCAGGATACACACATAACGAGAGAGAGAGAGAGAGAGAGAGAGAGAAAGGGGTATTGTGGCAGTAGTGTACAGGTAAAGTAGGAATGACTGACAGAATAAAAGTAAAGAGAGAGAGAGAGAGAGAGAGAGAAAGCTTTTTTCTGACTTTCACTCCTTTTATCTTTATTCCCTATACCCCAGTTCTGCACTAATTTTACATGCAGGTTTCCTCTCTCTCTCTCTCTCTCTCTCTCTCTCTCTGCCAGCCAACCAGTTTACATATTTTACTAGTTTAAAACAAACTGCCTAACTGTGTGACAAGTATGGCATAAACAAAATGCCAAAAGGATAACACACTGTGAAAAAGTTCAATCTGGCTCCAAAATGTACAATACTGATGACAGTACTGAATATATTATAATAAATTTTCTCTTCCTTCTCCCCCTCCGTCGCCTCTTCATACTTTCTCCACAGGAGACAGAAAGTAACTGACCGTTCTACCCTGGCCTACATGTCAGTCACGCAGACAGGTAGCGAGAGAGAGAGAGAGAGAGAGAGAGAGAGAGAGAAACTCGTTGCAATACTAGATTTGTGTAACTTTACTTTTTCTTTATGCATAATACACGTAGAAGAAAAGTCTTGTATTTGTATTTCGCACAAGTCATACCCAGGACGCTTTGTATTGATTATTTTTGATGTTTCACCTTAAAATCCATACATCCTTCTACATATTGTACAACCATACAAAACTATGCACAACTTGTACTTACATTTACGTAAAAAAAACTCGCCAAATATTCGTTTCTTTTTCCCCTTTCTCTCTGGTCATTGCCATTGCAGTGGCGTGGCATGAAGTACAACGAAACACCAGAAAAAGGAAACGGATTATTGGGCTCTGTTAGAACAACGAACATAATGTTACTACACTCATACACATGCCATGTCTGACTACTTACAAGGACAACAACAACAACAACAACAGAAGTAGCAAAAGCGTATGTTGTGTGGATTATATACTGTTCCTTGCTGGCAAAACATAAGCGCATTATTGCACGTGAAGGGCTATCAAAGTGGTTACCCAATATTTGGAATATTATGTATTCCTCTCGAAAAACGCAGTGTATCTATCAATCATAACATGTGTCACAGGTACTTGACAGAAAAACATTACCATAATTAATAAATTGGGAAACCTTGTAATACTGTCAAGATATTACTTTGTTGGCGAGTTGGGTAAGAGAGAGAGAGAGAGATTGGAGAAGGACGGAGGACAAAACTGAGCTGTTAAAATGCCAAAAGCTATAGTCGAAACACACAAAAGACTTTGTTCAAACTTGTAAACAAGCAGGAGAGAAGTATGTGTGTTGCAGACGAGAGACATGCAGACGTGTTATTATTATATACAGGAGTGGTGTAGTAGCATCAACAGGAATTAGAAGGGTATTAGCAAGGGTTACTTGAGAACGAGAGAGAGAGAGAGAGAAAGCATGGAACAATAAGGCCACATTTTAGTGTTACTTGAGGTGTGAAAAGGGCATACAACGGAAATAATAGCGGGAGTGAATGTTTCTGGACAGGGACGACCTTTTCTCGATTTTCTCGAGGAAACAAGTTGTTATGTGTATTTGGGTGAGAGAGAGAGAGAGAGAGAGAGATAAATGACAAACAAACACAATTTAATTTATTACATGCAAAAGAGAGAGAGAGAGAAAGAAAGAGAGAATTGGAGTATTTTTTGCCACTTACCATTATTATTAAACACTTATTGTTATTGCCTGAGTGAGAAGGAGGATGAGAAGCCTACAAGGTGGAGGAAACCCTTTTGGTGGAATTGTCCCACTAGAAAAGAGAAAAAGTCGACGAGGAAGTGGTACACAAGCACAAACTTACAGAAGATCCAATTTGCCAATAATTAAGTTGGTTGAGAGAAACACTGGTTGGTTTGGAGAAACCAGGGTAACAATTACGAGGATGATGACGACGAGAGGAAATAAGAAACACGGCGTGACAGGTGTGTATGTTCAATATATACCTGGTGGTGCGTGTGATATTTTCGGAGTGAATTGAGATGCGGAGGAAGAGAGTTTGAGGATGTTTGAAGTGGACTTTCAAGAGAATGTTTTTCTTTTTACGATTTTTGTTTCCTTTTTCAAAGTAAATATTTTGTGGACTAGTAGAAGAGACATTTAAAAAATGCAACTATAGCTTAACGGTACACAGTTTCCCGGGGAAACACTAGAGTGCTTTTACTTGTCTGTAGATTTTTTTTTCTTGGAGATTTTACAACTTTTACTAAGTCTTGCTTACAAGAAAAACTAACTTTTAGAAACAATTACTTTCTCAAGTTTCTGATTTTTTTTCGGGATAGACCCTATTTGTTTGTATGTTTTTGTCCTGTTCAAGTCGAGCACTATTGATCTGTTTCTATTTGCAAAGAACGAGGAAAATCACAAAAATGTTGATATTTCTGGGGCAAGAGGAAAGCTCACCCAAAGAAAAGAAAATGTTTTACCGTGGCAACGTGCACACTGCCCGGAAAAATGTTGACAGCCGGGGTGAAAGTCTCAGCCGAAGGAAAAGAGAAAGAAAGAAAAACGTTGGGAAACTTGTACAAGTGTTCAGAACAATAGCTCCAGTTAACTTTTACGAACCCACGTCTCTTCCCTGAAACGGGAAAGGGAGACTCTAAAAAGAAACCTCAATTCTGGAGGACGAACAACTACGCAAAAACAGGAAACCAGTCAGCAAGAAAGCGGGATCAGATGAGTTATCTCATTAAAATTGCATGCTCATTTATTTATTTCTCTAAAACACGTGCTGCTTTATTTGTGTACAACTACTACTCTTTCTTCTTCTTCTCCTTCTTCTAGTTCACGCACCAACAGAGCTTTTGTCTCTCCGGAGGAAAAAAGGGCACCTATAGTGTTTATCTTATATCTCCCCTACTTTCACCCACAGAAACGCCTATCTGTTCTCTGCGTACGCTCTCCCCTTAAAGTTACACACAATAGCACCAGCACAAAAACAAAATCCAAAAAAAAATTGTTTAGATATCTATTTCTATTTTTCTTTTCTCTTCCTTCAAAAAAACAAACCAACTTGGTCGATAATTGAATTGCCGGGAAAAATTGTTCACGCAACTCCCCTAGTCCAGTATGGCCCACTCAAAAAAAAAATTTTTTTTTTGGTTGGATATCGAAAAGTAGTTCAGTTATTTGTTTTTTTTTCTTTACGCTTTGTTAACGCAGAACCACAACAACACACACATCCACACACACACATGTACACACATATACCCACGCTTGCTTGTACTGACAAAGAGAAAGAGGAACAGCACAAGGCTGTAATACGAGCGTCCAGTGCGTATTTCCCCAGACGGGAAAATGGCATGTTTTCTTGAGAGCTGGTTGTCTCCAATTTTTACCTTCCGCCGTGTTCAACGCTTACTTTCACACTGAGTCTCTTCATCTGGGTAACCCGAGTCTTTCAACTACTTGTGGTACCCCGATAAAACGGGAATGAGTCAACGGGAGCTACAGCAGCTATGCTGCTTCACGGCTGCTATGGGGAAGAGAGAGAGAGAGAGAGCAGAGAGGCCAAAGCTGAAAAATACACGGGAGCTTTCCCCAAGCAGGAAAAGTGTTCAAGATTTTGGCAGATACACAGTGCTGTTGCTGAAGAAAGGAGTCAAAGTAGGGAAGTATGAAGCTCTCATTCTTCCCCAGCAAAGCAGCAGCAGCAACCGTCTTTTATAACAACAGCAACAGCAGAGAAAGCCCCACTTCAACTTCACTTTTCCTTTTTGTTAGTGTGTCTCTCTAGCAAAGTACACTGGGCCATTTTCTCGACTGGCGAGAGAGAATGATGAGGAGGGCGACGATGAGGATGAGGATGACGATGCTGATGTTGATGATTGGATAAATCGAGAAACTCCACATTGTAATCAATGCCCAAGTACCTCCCAAACTCCCCCATTCCACCGTCGTTTTTTCCCCTTCTCCCCCTCAAAAGCAGGGAGAACAACAGGGACATTTCTCGTTTTCTCTTGTTACCTCTTGTCTCTCTCCTCTCCTCCAGCCCGCCGTTATTTGCACGTTGTTGTTGTTATTGTCGTTGTAGTGGTTCCAGAGCACCTTATCAGAACCCGTTTTGGGCAAGCACGACTTCCATTCAAACACAACTCCAATCCCCCTTACAATTTATCATAATTCCCTCTTTTTAATTCCCTCTGGGCGTTACGTCCGTACACGTGTCCATTTTATTGGAGTAAAAGTCCATGTTGGAGCAGCAGTCGCGTCTAGACGCTAAGAGTCAAAGTCCATGTTGGAGCAGCAGTCGCGTCTAGACGCTAAGGACACCGTAAATGTCATGTGGGCATGGGAAGTGTAGTTGTTATTCTTTGATTCCCCGTCATATCTATCATACTCCTTTCCCCAATAAAAACACGTCGTGGTATACATGCTCTTTCGTACATCCTTCGATCGAATTCCACCAGTGGACAAAGGGGAACGCGGAAAAAAAATCAAAATCAATGTGCACTATACAATAACAACATATACGGTACATTGCCGTGTTTTCAAATGTCTGCATATCATCCTCTCTCTCTCTCTCTCTCTCTCTCTCTCTCTCTCTCTCTCTCTCTCCACTGGGATATAATAACTGTGGGCTGCCCTTTGGCAAAGTGCCGTATGGCTTGTCTGCACGAAACAATGGGAAATAGAAAGTTGGTCAGAGATTACGTACACGTCTGTCCGTGTGCGTAGGTATGTAAAAGTGACCGAATAACAAGATATTTTCTTCAAGGCATTTATTTATACATTTGGTAATAAGTATTGTGCTCCCATTCCGCGAATTTCCCCTTTTTTGTTTTTGTGTACAAGCTTGTGTGTGCGAATAGATAATATTATGCATTATTCATTCGCCAATACCATTAGCATACGGGACGACGACGACGACGACGGCTGGGGATTCTCAAGACCAGTAGAATTCAATTTCTGTCTACCTTCCTTACTTTCCCGAGAAAAAGACCAAAGTGGAAAGTTGGCTGGGGCGCGCGCTTTGTCAAGGGGGAAAAGCAAGTAGGTGGCGGTTTTACTTCTAAAATTTAAAAATTCTTCCCATAAAACAATTCAATGGAGGTAATGTACTTTCCCTGTAAAAAGTGGAGCGTGCATGCTCTTTAAAGAGATCAATAAATTCGTTATGAGGCGAACGATACTTTTTTTTAGCCCCCTCTCCTCCCCATATACCGGGACAGGTGAGCTCTTAAATGTAAATTTGTGGCCAGATGGGTTTCAAAGGGAGTTACCCTTCAAAATTTACTACGGGATGGTCTATCTCCGTAAAAAAAATAGCAGTTGCCGGTGGATATACCTAGGGATGCCGGGAAAGGAGCTCCAAAGTGGAAACAGGTGCTTAGATATAGGCTGGAAAGGAGTCTAACCACCAGAAAAAATGTCAACTCTTTTGGGAGATGGATCCTACGTCTGGTCAAATTAGGAATACATAAAATCGACCTTACCACATCTTTTGGGGTTGTCCAACGTCGTTAACTTTATCCTTGCTCAGGAAAAAATAGCATTCATAATTTATATTTGATGAGGGCATGCCCTTCATTTCTTATTGACAGAGTTCAAATATTTTTTTTAATCTCCTTCCTCCCCAGTATCTACTACAATTTTTGCAAACGCAGGCGCCACCATCGCCAACTTGGACCCTGAGCTGATACAGAGTCGTCGGTATAAACTTGTATTAACCACAAGCTCTGCATACTGCATTAAATTGTTTCACTTTGTTCCATAAGCTCGTAAACACGTGCATTCCACATTTTCCGTCGTTATACCCGAAAATAACGGACCTGTTCGCCATTTTAGCAACGCAGTTGGAACTGCAAAGTGGAGAAGTTGGAGAACATGTACTTCACGAAAATGAAAAATGGATGGGATTTTTCCGATGTCATTGGCCAAGGCATGGTAAATTTTGCAGAATCGCATTATTATTTATGCATCACCCCTCCTCCAGATACACTACTAACCTGTAGTAGTGCTCTACTAACAGGTTGCACTAAAAACCAAAGTGTTCATTTGTCTCGCTACCTCTCATAACATCACTTCTTGCCATATCAGTTCTGGTTGGGAAAGTTTCAGGATAACTTGCCATTACCACTACGACTACTCCCAAATTGAACGGTTCTTTCTCGGAAGGGCAGCTGTCATTTATAAAATATTGGGAGAGTATCATGGAAATCTGTTGGCCGCAACTCACTAGCAGAGTAGTAGCAGAACAACAGCAAAATAATTTAGTTTCCTGTTCTGATGGGGGAATAGCCGGAGAGTAAGTGGTACAAACGGGGCACGCTAAATTAGAGTAGACTAACATTTCAAGTTTAACCAGTCCGGATTTCCTTTTGATTGTTGAAATATTGCCTAACACTCCTTAAAATGCATAAATAAATGGAAATTATTTAAACAGAATCGTAACTTTGGCGGTAGTGCAAAAAATGTGGACGCAGCAAAGAGTCGACATCCTAACAAAAGTGGAGGGAAACGAGAAATTACCGAGTTGTGGCTGAGAAAGGAGAGGGCGAGCTCTAGCGGGGAATTGGGAAAATCGGAAGTGGTGGGGGAAGTACCTTGGGTCTGTACTAGATGGCGCAAGCGGCAAGAACTTTTGTTGCGTTGGCTGGATTTATACATCATCCTGAAATTATTAACTGAACCAATGTTAACTTGTTCAATCGACCTCATATTTTATTCATTTTGGTTTCTAAGGAAAGATAAGTGTAATGGTGAGGTTTCAATTGCATTTTTCGCCATTCTGGCAAATTGGCTGGCAAAGATGAAATTAGATGAATTGTGCCACACTAATTAGAAAGCTGGCATAATAATTCTTAAATTTAATCTGAAAATTGAGGGACATACTGTATTTTTTAAATGCATATTTTGCTAATAAACAACATTTGGAGAGCAATATGACAAAATACTGAGGTAGGGTGGGTATTCGGCTTTGACCATCATTTCATTACTTTCACTTAATAATAATTTCCCCGTCTCTCTCACTTCCACTTTTTCCCTTCTTCCTTGAAAATCGAAAGGCAATAACCTGCAGAGGCGTTAGTAAATTGCCATTTTCTTATTTTTACAAGTTAGTCAACGAGGAAAATTACAATTTTTTGTACCAAGCACTTGGGACAATTTGGAGAAGTCATGAAATAGTGCAAAAGGGAAAACATTTTTCCCACATTCTGAATGACTACAGCTTCTTTCTCTTCTACCCGGTATCAACGTGAGGCGACGAACCGGGTTTATCAAACTGAAGCGTGTAGGCATGTAGGTAAAAATAAATCAGGATACTTTCCTTAAATTCCAGGTATTCCTTTAATATTGCACGTTTGAAAAGTTTTAACGAGTTTTCTCCTTTTCAACTATTGTTGTATGCATACCTACTTATTTCACGGTAAGCTGCCTCAATTAAGTATATACGCTTATGTATCGTTGAAACTACCAGTGAGTTCAAAGTAATATAAGTTGCAACAAACCTTAGGGGGAAAATTGGCCTATCCTCACGCTTCAGTGAATACATGAAGCTATCATGATGTATTATCGATGCTAATAAACCCAACTTTCCTTTATTTACTCCAGCGACAATCAAGGTACTCCGTTAGCGTCGGTAATTATTATGCTTTCCCCGAAGTGCTTATGCAATGCAGCATATATTTCAACATGAATTACCATCCTCGGTGATCCCTTTCCTGATTCTTCCAATCAGTCAACTGGAAACTACAAAAAAATCGCTTTTATGATCCATGCCAGCAAGTGAAAGTTGGCGCTAAGATGCTGTGTCGTCATTATGCAAACAAATACAATTTTGTTTTACTTTCTCTTTTACTTTCTCTTTATATTAGGAAATAAAAAAGGCAGGATAAATTCGATGCAGAGTAAAAGTAAGGTAGAATAGAAATGGCATTCTACTTGCAATTTTATTTACAGCCAAATTACAATATGTGCATGGAAAAGAGTAAAATTACACGAAATATTTTCCCTTGATAATACATTTTTAGTTAAGAAGAACATAGAACAATGGATGACTGTAAATAATTAGAATAACAATAACATGTGTGCAGTTAGAGGATATTTACTCATTACATGTGTATATGTATGTATCTATTTATTATTATTAAACATTTATTTTTATCTTTATAATGAAATATCTATAATATCTATTCATTAATTAATTTAACATTTCCCCGTCGTACCTAATATCAATTATCATCATCATCAGCAGCAGCATGTAGTGTACACATAGAATATTTATAAGATTTTTATAGTCCATCAATTTACATTTTCACAAGTTTAATGTTTTTCTAATAAGTGTACACAAAGGGAGTTTTTCACAAACTCCGTACGTTTTTTTTATTAATGTTACCATCTAAGTATTGTCACGTTAAGTTACATTGGATTTGATTGTTTTATAGAGTAGTGCAAATTTTTTGGTATACACACAACATGCACATTCTTTTACATTTTTTTTTACAATTCAAATAATAGTTACTTTATTTTGGTTACTTTACGAAAATTTACACGGAAATTAACCCACAAGTGTACGTAGATGCTAACATGTATAGTGAAACATTTAACCGTTTTGCTAAACCCTAGAGAAAGTCGACCGTAGTGTAGTGTGTACACAGGGGTAAACAGCAATGCTAATTATACTTACCTGTAGTAAACTAAGTGGGCTGTATATTTGCAAATACACACTACTCCTTTTAACCTCGTCACGAGGCGCCCTGCAACAACATCCATTCACCTTGGGTATTTTCCGTACATTTTGTTCCAATACCGGAAAACCCTTTATCTCATTAAAGTTGACAGGGTGTCCTTGTCAAACCCGTTTCATTACAGCAAACTACAAACTATACAATGTCAAATAGATTTCCTTAGAAAAATGTTTTTTATGTTATTTTTTTTAGATTATTTCCTCTTAGGTTGTTATATCATCTGGTTTATTGTTACACACAGTAAAATCCTTATTTTATACCCTTGAAATTTTTTTCTCTAGCTTATTTCCAAAACTGCGTCGTCTCTCAGCGTTCCTCGAATTTTTAAAATACTCCCCCCGTATGCTTAACCATTTTTTTGCTTAAAATCTAGGTCAAATATACTTGTACGAGGTAAAATACACTTTGTATCTAAAACGAGAAACTTTTTCCTTAAATTCATTACATCATCCTCATCAGGAAAAAATCGACCTTTTGTGTTGCCTCCAAATTTTACAAGGGCGTTATCGTACATGATCATCTACACAGAAACAGGGATGGAAACTCGGTTTCCTGATAAACTTTTTTTTTCTATTTTTTTTTATAAATTTATTTTACGAATTAATTACAATATAAATTAATTATACCTTTTCTCTCCTGCTTCCTGTGTGTATCCTCTTTTATGTACCTAAATATGTTTGCTTATCACATCAAAGTCGCTGATTTATTTTTGAATAAAAAGGAATTCTATATTCTGTATTCTTCTATTCTCCACTCCCCTATCAACGTCACATTTTAAAAATTTAATCTTTTTTCTAATTTTTGTTAAAACTGTTCTCTATCTATTATTCTATTATCACTCACAGTGTCGGCATTCAACCCATTTCAACGACGTGTGTTTATTCAAGGTAACTAAAGCCCGCTACAATAATAGCCCTATTGTTCCTATACCAAAGCAGAACACAAGCTTCCTTTCAAAACGTGCACGAGGGAAATGTATGCAAACAAGAGAGAGAAAGAGAGAGAGAGAAGAAGAAAAACTAGCTGCAATACCAGTAGAGGGAAGGTGCGATTAAACGACAACAAAACGTTTTCAATCCGCGCCATATGCACGCACGCATACCAGCCATCCTATTAAATTCTACCTTGTTAACTTATCACTTTACTCTATGGTTTCTCCCTACATAACAATGACTGATTTATGGTGTGCATTGTTCCTACCCTAAAACATCGACCTACCCCGCTACTATACCTTATAAGAGTGCACATACAATACCGAGATTACCTATTTATTAGAATCAATTCATTTACGTCTTCCCCACGTAACTAATGCGACGACCGGGGGAACGTGCAAGAAACCGCCGCCTTAAACCCACAAAAATTTCCCCTTAATGCCTCTTCCTACGCAAAGTGCCCAGCGTTCCTAGAGATTAAAAGAGAACCTCTCGTGACTATTATGTCGACATCTCTCCTTGTGTTACAAAACACAAGAGGGGTTGCACTAATGACTAGGTACATTATAACTAGCAAACTCATTTATTTTTTTCAACTTGAAGGAACATTATGAAATTTAAAATAAAACTGGTGCTGGTGGTGCTCTATAAGGGAGACGTTGAAAGGGTGTTGTGAGTATGTACAATTAAGTAATTATCATAAATCCCTTACTGTCTACACGATTTGTCCATCCTTAACCTGAATAACTACTCACGTGTAACTTATAAACGATCTTCCTATTGTACACCTGCTAACATCTATCTTTATCATAGTAACTACTAGATTGTATTCATCAAGTTGTACACCCACGCAGGATAATTTTCCTGTTTTTGTGTGTTGTTGTCAGAAATTGTGACAAGCGATTAACGAGGAGACTGCTTTTTATCCTGATAATGACATATATGCGCTTGTATAATAGCTGCTATTTAATCCACTATCATCCCACGCATTTACCTGTGCTTCAAGGAGACAATACGTTTATCTACTTATCTACTTACAACCCAACCATGAGTTGACATGTGCTTGTTGGAGAGGGGGAAAGCAAATTAGATCTTGGGTGAGCCAAAAAGTTACAACACAACTCATTCCCGGCGTAATCCTCCAAACTATCAATTTTCCTTCAATCAGATACTCCTAATCAAATCATTTCCGGAGGCTTGGGATTACTCAAGCGTTCTTTTTAATCTCAGATAATGATATTATAGTGATACTACTACTGCTGCAGGTGTTTCTGGGCACTCAAAATAAAACATAATTCTGATTATGATGATGATTATGATGATGATGTAAAGGGAGCATGGGGAGATCCCCACGTAGAGAGGTATATTCACACCACTATAGTTACAAATACAAAGGAACTAAATTACTTTAATTGCGTTTTCATCCACACTGTTTTAATTTACTGCTGACTTTCACTTCTGGGGAAAGTTCAGGTGGGAGAGAAACGCAATTTTCCCAAGAAAAAATGACGATCATTTCGTACCCGACCGACCGAACTTATTTTTTTTTTGTAAAAAGTTGTAAGTATCTACATACTTTCACCTAATCAAAACTTTTCCTTTCAACTTGTAAAAGTTTCTTAATATCTGACACAGTACTGCCATCTAGCTCCCTGTGTTCATAATATATTTCTGGGTATCTATAGAGCATTATTCTCATCGTTCTTCTACAAAGTCTAATCAGCCGCCCTTGTCAAAAAAAAATTCGACTCTCACTCTCGTTACTGTCCAATTAGTTGGGATATTTGTAGTTTTCTTCACGTATTCCGGTATCTATTTTTAAAAAATCAGTTCAAGTTGAAATTACAAAAATGCGTATTTCTTTTTTACAAAACAGTTTTTTTTAAACATTACTTATCTTTCTGGCAATTAGTGTTTTTAGCGTCGTTTTTTAGTTATAAAAGCAAGGGGGTTATTATGTAAACATTAATTCTTCCGGTCGTTAGTAGAAACAGGAAACTGTTGAAAGTTATACAAGGTAGGGGAAAGGAGAGGTAGTGCCTTTACACACCGTTCTATTTTTGGAACAAAGACGACAAAGCCATCTCTGTGATACTCATAATACGTTATTGTCCAATAAAAGGCAAAAAATTAAACTTTCCATTCGGTTGATACAAGGTTCCAAATGTGTGGGAGGAAAGATGACGCTCGAATTGTTTTTTATACCCGATTATCAACATAAGTATATTTATACGGTTTTTTTTCATATGCAAGATTAATTTGGCCAAATGTCTATATGTGTAAAAGTAATTATAGTGATTACGTATGGTGATTAGGTATAGGATTTTTGTTCCTTGAAGATAATTTAGTTTATATTTTAAAAATAGAATGTTTGTGTATTTATGGATGCACCAATAGTCTGCACATCATCACATGCGGCGTTATAGAGAGTAGTAAATGTCTAATTTTGCATTCTCAGATTTTACTACCAATTGTTTAAAAAGTATCGTGTTATATTTCTGCTACGTTTTTTTAGTTGAGTTTTTTTTTCCAAATTGTTGAGTTCATTTCGGATAAGTGGAGAAAAGGAGTTTTAAAATTTTGTTGAGGTTGAAATTTTTCGATTATTGTCGTCGGAAGAAGGACATCATTATATTTTGTTTCCAAAGTTAATTTTTTTAAAGTTAAAGCCAATTCAGACACTTTATGCCGTCGAGAAGAGTTACGTTTATTGTTTTATTGTTAATAGTAAGAGTCGTTTAGGTATGAATTGTGTACAGTTCTGTTTCTCGCTTCCAGTAGAGCATATAAATGACATTAAGCTGAGTAACGAAATCTTATCAACTTTTGCTTATCGTTTCCAGTAGTCTTATACATTTTGTAGAGACAGGCTGATAATATTTTGCTTTGTGTCGTGAGTACGCATACTATTCTTATAAGTTGAATTAAACTTTAACCGCAGCAGTAGTGTGTGTGTGTGTAGGTATGTGTTAGGTTTGCAAATTTTGAAATTTAGATTTTTTCTATTTTGTGTACCAATGTCATCTCGTAAGTTTTAACTATGATATACGCAGTGTCGATAAGAACGATACCGACAATAAACACTACCGAAAAGTGCAGCTTGTACAATGAGGTAGGCAGGGATGGAAAATCCTCCATACAGTACAAATTTCCATGGATCCTGAATATCAATAAAATAAA
>JAHZNE010005265.1:0-15624 GCA_027744055.1 Callyntrura sp. NNG-2020
TAGAGTTATCTGCAGGGGATGTGAGTCCGGTGGAACTTAATGCTCAAATGGGGTATACCTTTGCGCTGTGTGGGTCATTGTTGCTGGTGGCATTGTTCACGTTCGTCTGGGAGGTAAAAGGGGCAAAATGGGGATGTCGGATGTGTCAGTCAAAAAGGGATTCGGGGTGTTGCCTCATGAGCCACGTTGATGATACGAACATTATTCTGGTTGCGTCACAATACTAAAACTATATACACGCTTAATTGATGAATTTAATTACCGAAACCAAAATTAGTTGGTTATTACACATCAGAGACAAACATCTGGAGACGGAGGGGAGAAATCCCCCAAAGATGTTGCAAGGGAAATACGTGTCATTTACCTGCCTGAAGTTTACAAAGTAACCTTTTTTGTGTAAAGGGCGGGCAGAATGAAGACATAAAGTTCTGTAAAAAGTCATGCCTTTACAAGTTAATAATTACAGTGCATGGTCTCATGTGGTTGCATGAATTTCTTGTGTACGTCTCATCTGATGAGACGTATTTAATACGAAGTTCTACAAAAGATAATTTATAATTTTAAAATTGATTAAAACTGTTATCATATTATTATAAAATTGTATTCTCGTCAAAGTTCATGCTAAACTTGACATATCATTTAGTCCGATCGTGAAATCAGTTAAATCGTTCACCTTATAATTAAGAGTACAGTACGTATTAGAGTCACATGTAAATGTACAACAATATTACTACGCATATTTTGATTTTATCCCATATATAGCTGCAATCAATAACGTTAATTTTAATGAGCAACTAAACTAAACTATGTGAATGTATGGTATTTCCAATCGTTTATATGTAATGATACTAATGAATGACCACAATGTACACCAATAAATATGACAAATACTCATGTTATCATTAATATACTAACCACCTGCCCAATTACGAATTCTTCAATATGCAAAGCCGTTTTCTGTTCCACAAAACTATTTGGTCCGAAGTGTATCCGCAGCTGCGGACCGTTTTCTGTTCCACAAAACTATTTGGTCCGAAGTGTATCCGCAGCTGTGGAACGGAGTACACCCATTGACGAATTCTTTTACGACGCATCAGATGCACATTTTTGCTGATGATTTGCTGCGTTGTTTTAGAGGTTTCATGAACGGTGCCCAATGAGAAAAATAAACCAACCAACAACCACGTAGTTACTGGGATTGCGAATGCCATGGTTGCACATATGCTGAAATACTCCATAATTTGTCCGTTCGCTACAAGATATACCATGATGTAAATGCACCCAATTTGAATCAGCGATGTTCCGGCAGGAAAGCCAATAAGCACAGTTTTTGAGTAAATTAGACGGAATTCGGTTAACAATAGCTGTAGCTCTCGTAAATATTGAAGGGTGCGCTCGATTTGCACAAGGTTGTTTTCCGTTTTCAGTGCTCTAGCAAAAGATGCAATAGCATATTTTTAAGGATCAAGTTGTATTTTATCGTATATACGTATTGACCTTACCTGCTTATATTTTTATGAATAGACCGGATAAGGCAACCATGCAGATACAACATTCGCGTACCATAAACAAGGTTTGGTGCCAAGCTGCTGTAAGCTACTAAACTGCTGATCCCCATGATTAAACGAATTGTCATTTCCCCCAGTTCGTGCCAGCCTCCCTGGTATAGCGATGAAGAAATCAAGGACAAACTACACCCGTGGAGGAGAAGTACCCCCAATCTGTCTGAGTGACAAGGTGTGGAAATGTGGGAAACGGCTGATAGTATTGCGATTATGGGTGTTCTTGCCATTAAAACGCTACCGATTCTTTTCAGTGCGCCGTTGGATTTTGTAGGGAGTAAATCTTCTTGAATGTGTTTTCGTTGACTTACAACTTGTAGAGCAATCAATTTATTAAAGAGTGTCACCACTCGGTGTCCCTTCAGTATTCCCACGGCGGAACAGGGTAGCGCTGCAAGATACACCCCTAAAGACGTAACACTTATCAAGTGATCCTTTACATCGCTGCTGGTCCACAAAACGAATACTTGAGCTAAAATGCACGTAGCATATAGCAAGGAAAACAAGAACGTGTGATGACTATAGCGAGCTTTATTGATCGGTTTTGTGGATAGGCAGTACAGTCCAGACGCTTCCATTTTCCAATGAAATGGAATGGTTTGAAACAAGTCGAGATGTTGCATCATCTTAGCATCCGTCGCGTCCATAGTGATACACAATTAGATTTTCAATCGTTCTGGTATAATGAATACCAATGTAAATGCCTTGACAGTGTGTAATTTGTGTCAGATGAAGAACCCACAAACGAAGAAAACGTAAACCGTACTACGCTTTAGCAATTGCGTACTTTATAAAATTGTAGAAAATACAACACAAACTCAGAAGTGTCGTTCACGTTTATTAACATACTCCAAATGTCATAGACTATTTTGTACTTGCTACTTCAGCACTTTCAATATAACTGAATGAAATGTGATGACGGCACAGCTGGTCTAAGTAGAGCATAAAATGGGAGTAGCATATTGCAGCGGGAAGCGTTGTTCATGAGAAAAAATCAGTAAGTGCGTCAACAACTAGGCCATATCATCGATTAATAAATCTATACAGAAAATAGTCACATGAAAACGATTTGATATAACATGGCCTTCGGTATTAAGTTGTCATTGTTTTTATGTTAACATAGTGCTGCTGTTCTTGTAATTCAAGTAAAATGATAGTATTTAACGTCAGTCGTATTTTACCGATGGTCACCTTACATTGGATAAATTAAAATATTGATATATAAAATGTTATGAGAACTTGAACGCAGTTCTAGCGAGAAATTTTCACTTTAAATTAAAGATTTAGGTTCACCAAATTGTCTATTTCTGTGTATTTACCTTTTGTTTTTAGCGCTTCTAGAAATCTGGTATTCATTATAAATTTATATAATTTATTATTTTTTCACTACCTTTCATCATCACATGCCTGACATGGAGCAACTATAACTTCAGCTCACCCACCAAATGTACTTTATACGACAAATACGATAAAATATTTACAAGAACGACGATTCGGTGTGAGGAGAGTTTAAATGATATAGTTGTCATTATCGATCACTTTGGAAGCATTGTTAAAACGACGAATCACCTGCTGAAACACCCATCTACGATATTTTTCTCTCTATTCCGTAATAACATACCAACTAAATATAAAATACCAGGTTTAAACAATTTTACATTTAGATTTAAAATCAAGTATAGCCAAGTGTACAGTTTGAAGCACAGATATAAGCTATTAATCTTGGTTCTAAGAAATTGTTTGTTTTTGTTTGTTTGTTGAAAAACGGCTATCCCGTAATTATACTTCTGATATGACACAATAGAGCATTGAACATTGCAAGAGCAACTGCATGCATACGTGTATTGCGCTTGCAAATGTTAATGTAGTTATGTGTATAAACAAGAAGCTTGTGAAGTCTGGTCAACGTCTTTTAGTCTTGGAAAGTTTCGATTGTAATTGAAACACTGTAACTTGAAATGTGGTTATTCTGAAAATTTTCATATAAATTTATTGAATACTTCAGTTTACTGTTTAAAAAGTCATCCAGCCAGCCTCAAATCCTAACTACGAACATTTGAATATAACTTTTGCCACAAAAGAAAACTACATACATTCTATATTTGCCATCAAAACTAATATTTCGTTTAAATGTTCAAATTATTTATAAAACCATAAAAAATTAGAATAGTTGTATACTGTTGGGAAACCACCATTAATTTCTTCATTGTATGGTGGTGGTGGTGCTCAATGTGCTCCAGCATTAATCAAGTAAAAGCAGGACGGACTGCTTTAGATCTGGTTGCATCTTTTGTCATCATTTTAATGGCATTTAATCAATTGAATGTAAATGATGTATTTCACTTCTGTCATTCCATGGACTGCGTAAAAATCTTTTGCAAATATTTATATAATAAATATTGTCTAGTGTATTTATTTCTTATATTCTCTAATAAGNATAATAAATATTGTCTAGTGTATTTATTTCTTATATTCTCTAATAAGTAACATGAAATTCAATATGTGAAAATAATTTAAAGAGAAAGGTAATGTTTCCTCTTAGTTTTACTCCTGCTTTGCGGCATGTGAAGTAAAAACGTATCAAGACACAAACAATTTGAAGTTGTACTTTACTCTGAAATTCCATTACCAAAAAGTAAACAATTTTGATGATTTGATAATTTTATTTTTTAATGTTAGGTTCAGCCAGCTTTCCACTTTGTTGATTTTAATTTCAATCATAATTACTTGTATTCCTTTATTTTATAGGGAGGTACTTATCCTCCTTCCATTAGAATCATTAGAATTTCTTCCAGATACTAGAAGTGTCGATTGTAATAATCATTGGGCTTTCAAACGCTATATTCGCCGTTTAAAAACTCATTACATTACTGGAACTTATTTTTAAGTTATAATTTGTTAAATTAATTAAATATCAAAAGCATATTGACTTATCCAGCCCTGTACCTAATATCATTTTGTATTTGTTGCTGCTGCTTGAATTGTGTTTAGTACGAGATATACTTTTCAAATTTTTAAAACAGGGTAACTTTGTTAGTAAATAGTTTCATTTTGGATTGATTTTAAAGAACATAATATTTCATATCTTTTTCAACTTTTTCAACACCTTTGTGCTAATAAGTGAGGGAAAAGACAATAGTATTTCATAAATAAAACATTTACATTTACATAAATTTACGCTTTAGAACAATCTATTAAACCTCTGTACAATGTATCAATAATAAATTCAGCTGTTGGTAGATGCAAAAACTTTTTCAAAGTGCCATCCTACTCAATGTATAACAAACAACCAGATAGATAAACTTACTTTAAAATCGTTTTAATTTTACAACTAATTATTGAATTCAAAATATTGCGAAACCGTAAGTATATATGAAGTGATACACTGCATGCGTAGTTTAATAGAAATGGCTAACAACGAAAAGACATTGTTGTACTTTTCATCTTTCTTCAATGAAAGTATCTACAAATATTTACTATTTATATACTGCTTCAAATGTACTCTCACATCTACCGCGGCAATACCATATTCCGACACAATATTGCTGAGTTCTAGAGAACCAATTCAAAATTTGAATAACCTATTGGCTCCTTTTGAACCGGAACAGTGTTTGATAGTAATACAGAACTTTCAAAATATAGATATGCTTCCCCTTACATATCCCATTATTCTTCGCCACACTATTTTCAGTCAAGTATTTAGGGGGGTCAACGGACACTATAAATTAATAGCTCAGGGATGGCACGCAAACAAATTACAACATCATCTTCGCAACTTTTCTGAATTGGCAACTGGTCCCTGTGTTTTTTCAAGATTTTTATCTCAAATCATCTTCAATGACGTGTTCCTTATTTGTACAGAAATATATCTCGATATGTATTCATCTGCTACCAGGCCATGGCAGTGCCATGCTGAGATAAACATTCATTTTGAACGTGCCACAAACCATCATTTCTATCATCCACAGTCTTTTCAATACTACCAAGCTTTATTACCAAAGCCAGCTCTAGTGCCTGCCGTAAAAATCCACGTCCGTCTGGGTAATCATATTCAGCCGTCAGACATCATGTTGTTGAAAGATATCGTTGATAATGAAGTTAAACTAAATATTCGGCTACGGGTAGCTGCTTTCTCGCTTCATTTTGCGGCCTGGACGAACCAATTAATGTGGTACATCAATCCAAATGTGTCTTATTACCAAATTAGTTCTTGTCACATCAAACCGAGGACACTTGGCAATTATCAGGTACAGTGTACGGTCGTGGGGATCCAACAGTCTTGACAGTCTGAGCGCATCGTTGGGTGAGTCCCGACTAACCAGAGACTACGTATTGGACACAGAATACATGACAGTGGTAAGCAGTAGCGTTTTTCTTAACCAGAAAAAACTTTTATGCGAAAGGAATTATCAAGAAAACACTGGTCCATACAGCAGCAGTTCTACATTTACCTACGAAGAAAAATTGCATCTTTCCACTATTTACTTCCTGTCCAACATTTTTGAAAATGCAACTTGGACAAACCATGTGGTTGCTTGTCAAATCACAGGTAAAAGAAAAACCAAGGTTTCCATTTCAGAAGTTAGATACGCAGCGAACGTTGGAGTGTATGCCCTCTATGATGCCGTGTTTGATGTAGAACCACCAACCGATAATGTGTTGGTGCTTCCCAATACCTTATCCAGATTAAGATTTGTAAGTTGCGGATCGCCTGGACAATCAAAATTCCCATTTTCGGAGATTTTGAATGTATACGAATCTCCCGTTTGGATGGCGACAATTTCTTTCGTACTGATGGTGAGCCTGATACTGGGGATTTTAACCAAACGTCCAAACAACACTAAAATAAACGCATGGTTCTGCCAGTTGTATTCTCTCTTTAAAGTCCTGGTGGAGCAAGGAGACCCCTTCCAGTTTCGGGTAACCAACAAGGTAAATATCAGGTGGCTAATAGGTGGATTTCTTCTTGTGGCCGTGGTATTGAGCAATGCATATAAGAACAATAATGTGTACAATATGATCAAATCTAGGGAGCTACTTCCATATGATACTATTGACCAACTTATTCATGACAACTTTACCGTATTTGTTAAGTCCAAAAGTATGGGTGAAATGTTGTCGTCGTTACCAGTTGGATCCTACTTTACATTTTCCCATTCGCCTCATTATATCACGTTTCTAGCAGCTAATGGAAATACTCAAAAAGAGTTTGTTTCTTCAGTGTTAGCACAATTTCAATATCAAAGTACAACAGGGGAAGTTGTGTTAACTGACAACCTGCGTAAAGCAATTTCGGCCTCAAAGTTGCATTCAGATATCTCAAAACTATTTTTGGATTTAACAAGTGCCATATTGCCACTGATGGAACTTGAATCACGGACTTTTCAAGAGAACGAGCTATTTTTTCGAAAACTTAATGCCGCTATAAATACGATATGGTCAGAGAGAGAAAACAAATTACTTTTTACTAGCATGTCCACCTGCAACAGAACAGCGGTTATAGCTCCAGAGGCTCTTGTTTTTGAGATTGGAAGAAATTTGTTTCATAAAAATCCCAATTTCGTGGTGAGTATTGGGAAGGATATTTATACCAACAACTCAGTAGTCGTCCAATTTGGAGGTGTTTTTGATATTCAAATTATTAAGCGAATTTGGGGAATGCGACAGTCAGGAATAATGGATTGGTGGATTCGATCTGTGGCCAGCATGCCCGGTCTACACGAACCCTGGTTTCAATCCGGATATTTAAAACTGAGGGCTCCAAGTATGACAGGGAATATTTTGATAATATATTCATTATGGGGGACTGGATTGGGTGTAGCATTTCTGCAATTTTCCTTTGAGCAAAGAACTATAATATGGAGTGTTTTGGTATTGGTTTGTAAGACTACCATAAACTCGATTCTTGTTTTTGTCAACAAATTTATTCGTTTGCACTGATCCGGTTTTTAGTTTTACAATTTATTGACATAAAATTTCTT
Source organism: Callyntrura sp. NNG-2020 (assembly GCA_027744055.1). Lineage (NCBI taxonomy): Eukaryota > Metazoa > Arthropoda > Collembola > Entomobryomorpha > Paronellidae > Callyntrura > Callyntrura sp. NNG-2020. The sequence goes on from JAHZNE010005265.1 coordinate 7,544, forward strand.
GGAACTTATTTATCTTGATTTTTTGAAGATATCATAAGGTATGCGACTTATGACTCATACATATTGGTGCAAGATGGACACTAACGACGCAGTATTGTATAATAAAATATAACATGGTTTGAAAACTGTTTCAAGCCTTTCCATAAATTAAACACACAGATTAATACCTAATAATAATAATAATAATTACTAAACTATGAGCTCTAGATACACATTTGTTATCTTTGCTGTTGTAAAATGTCTTGATGATCAATAAATCCAAGATCTGTCAATTAAATATAATTGTTTACTTTCTGATCGCAACTGTCCGAGGGGAAATATTGACTAATTTAATTAAATATTGAATATCAGTATTTTTGCAGTTAACAAATATAATCATCTGTGAATGACTATCGGGTTAGCCGTAACTATAATTAGTTATGATTTATTATATGAAGTATAAAATGAGAGGTACAAAATTAATTTACCTAATGTGTTTCAAAGTTGTCTACTGCCTGAGGTCTTTTAGCCATCCATCGTGTAATAATTTAGAGTCGCTTTTGGCCTGTGTCCTATTCTCTATTTCAGAGATAAATAACATGATATTTGTTCTTTAATAGCTCATCCTTCTTCGTGTCACTAATGAAATACATGTTTTTCATCCTGACGCTTCTTGCAAATTTCGGATTGTTGAAAACATGATTTTGACACCAAACAATTACAAGTAATATAGCCGAAATATTGTTACGCTCGAAATGTTTCTTAAATCGCGTTTATTGCCTTTTGTTTTTCACTTTATATGAAATGGTTTCTTTAAAGTTTCAATAAGCATGCAATCACATATAACTTTTAATAATACAAAAGGCAATGTATGAAAGGAGTTTTAGATCGATTATCAAAATTACAGAAATCAGCCTAAGTGAAACACGAAAACACAAAACTTCAATTCTCTATTTGCTCCATTCGTCGCTGCTACTTGACAGTCCATAATATAGATCTTTCAAAAACCTTTCAGTAGCAATTACAAGGGGTAGTTTGAATGAAGGGGAAGAGTAAAATTACATCGTATCAAAGTAGTTAGGAAACAACTTTGATGATGCAGGAATGAACCACACGTGTTTCTCTGAAGCATTTCCGTGAAAGTTCAGCACATAATATTATACATTTTTGTTTGCGTTGTTAGAATTACAGCCTTAAAAGTCGCGTAATACCATCCTTTTGGAGTGGGAGACAAACCTGAATTTTATGGAGTTGAGCTCTACGTATATTGTAGAATATAATACTTATTATATTGTACATGATTGATTTAACTGAAACAACTTGCCATGTCTTTGTATTTACATTGGGATGTACAATAAAGTTTTAAACCGGCCGGACAAAATCACGTCGCGAGAATGCATTCTTCCAATTACTGGTAACAATTTAGTTTATTGTAAAAATATGTTAGTCACGACTGACATAATTTGTACAGCGGCATATTGATATGACAAATACAAAATATGTATTTGAAGTTGAAAACACACGCAAAACCACCTAGCGGAAACATTGGTTTGCTGACCAACTATCTTGACAGCTGGTTTCCAAGGCTGGCTGGCAAATTGTTGTTCTATTGCTAATGTTCTAGGAAGTTTACAGCAATATTTGTTAGCCATGTTGTACTTGCCCATAATCCCCTGTAATTTCCTTCAGAAAACCCAAATACGCCTTCGTGTTAGGAGCTATAAGTCTTTCTTTTGGAAAAGGTAAACTGTTCTTAATCTCAACGGTATAATGCTGCCGTACTTGTCAGTTGCCAATCGCATTCGTGATTTGTAAACATTCCTCGTTTCCGTTCCCCTCTTTATGTTTGACTCCATCGTACACCAGCTATTTTGTATCATGTCGGCTAAGTTATCATTTTAAGAGGAAAGTGTCATGTTAACTGCAAAATAATTGCTTAATTATTATTTTTGATGGCGTATAAAATCTATATACTCACTTTGGAAGTCAATGTCTCTTTTATTATAAGCCGCAGAAGTACAAATAATACCTCAATAGAAATCCTTTGAGCTGTAGATTAAGAAAGCTGTTTGGAATTTTCAAAGCATATACCAGAGGGCGTTGAGGAATGGACATTTCTGTAATGTATTTAAATACAAAATTGCAATGTCAGCACCATTTCTTCTGGCATCAATTCCTCCAACAGTTTTTGTCAAATCACGTTGAATAAATTGCCATTAAAAAGGTCTGAATCTGCAGATGTACAATACGGTTTGCAATTTAAACGAAATTTAACTTGAGGGAGTGGAGGGACGGAGTCCTTCCATAAAGGTAAAATCGACAATATCTTTGCATTGTGTTATACTTTTTTGGTATACACCTACACAGTGTTGGTTCGCATGATTAGTTTTATGTATCCGGGGTGTCTGGGGCAAAATGTACCACAAAATGTGTCAAGTGTCAGGGAATACAGTTTTAGGTTTACACTTTGATACAGGAGGCGGTTTGCATTGGTTTTGAAGAAATCATGTTAATACGCACGTGTTGTGTGGGAAAGAAAAGAGTGTCATTCAGCAGTAGCAGCTGGCTGGCACACTTTAAACTTAAACTTAATTACTCACTTTTTATCTAACAATTACGATAACTGGTGGTTTTTAGTTTTAAGGATATACATATTTACCAATACAGGGCTCCACCCTTGGTACAATTACCCTTTTAACACGTATTTATCATCAAGGAATTTGGAGTTGTCTTTCTGCTCACTTAACTGACTCCAAAATGACCAAAGGTTCTTCTTTTACAACTGACACATTAAAATTACAAGGTAAATTTGGAGCAGAACAATTCAAACTGCAGACACTACCAATGATATAGAAATATATGGAAGTAGTTAATGTAGCCGTTCTCTCCACCGCTATTATATTTTCTGTGTACCCTGGATGATCTCCTGCTGTTACAGAGCAGCGTTTTACTATTTGTGTACCTGTAATTGCATTGCGGCTTGTATTTTATCTCATATTGTAGTAAGACCATAAATAAATGACGTGTTTTTATATGAAATGATCAGGATTGAATTGTTGGTACTAGAAATCATGCCAACGCAATGGAAATACGGTATTTGCAACCTCATGGCATAGGTTCACTGGGGATACTATTTGATCATCAAAATTGTTCAGTTAGCAGTATGATGCTATAAAAGATTATATTCAACATGGAAAATTTAATTCAGCATTTGATCACTGGCTGCCAATGAGTAATTGCTGTTTAATAACAAGCAGGAATAAAAATGCGAACAATTTAAAATTTGCTGCTCTCTCAGTCAAATAAATTAACGATTAACGATTTTTGATTACCAAGAAATGGGTGTACTAATAGTAAACAAATGGATTAATACATTCATTTCACATCAAAGTTGGTAAATTCTAAAACAATTTACTTTCTCTAATTCGAAAAATTGATTACATTTTGGATTTCCATTAAAACTTAATGGAAGTTTATACAGTTGGACAAGTACGTTGGTTCTACTTGTCTCATCTATCCCGTCTTTACAACCTTCTAATGCTAGCTAAAGGTAGATCCTGCGTTATTATTTGTACTTGAAGAAACGCAATTTGTGGACGTAAAAAAATCGATTCCTCTTGAAAAGAAAGTCCGATATTTTTTTTTAGCAAACATTGGTTTTATTATAGGTTTTTACGGCAACTACTAGTTTGACATTTGATTCAATTATACCTTTAATTTTCTTCTTTTTTATAAGTTTTAACAGCAAAACAATATTGTCACTTTAATATTTAAAGCTTGTATAACTTACTCAACAATACGGCGACATTAAGCATAGAGCGGACAAAGTTATTTCAAATTGAGAGCAGCTGTAAAACTCAAAATTGCAAAGAACTAATCAATTTTGACAAGCGGCTTACTATTTTCCATATTTATACAACAACATTTATTTCGTTCGTTCGACGTTCGTCATAGTGTTTTTACCGATCGCAAGATATAGTGGGATTTTGCTAAACAATAGAATAATATAGCTCCTTTGAGTTTTTCTGGAAACACAAAGTTTTTAGTTCTATTTCTTAGTGAAGCTATTCGTGACCGTGCCTAGTTGCACTGCGCAATTACTAAAGCTTATAACAATTAAAATACATCAGAATTACTTGTTTGGACTTAAGAACACGAAAGCTTGTGCTTTTTGTCCCCGTTAAGTTCATTTAACACGTTTAAGAAAACCTTTTGTTGTACATTAAAGAAGACAGTTCCTTGAACGATGAAATTAGGAAATGTTTTCGTTACCGCACGTCCTATTACGCCGTATCCATGCATAACGTCACTCTACATTTTTGCTTTCAAGCTTTACCGTAGCACATACGGGCGTTTACCGTGCGCCTCTATAGGAATGGAGTTGGGGTCAGGAAACGTCCCGAAAATATTGCCCATTCGTTGGACCCCGTCAACGTACTTCCTCCTAATAGCTGCTGCCGCTCAATATATATTTGGTGGAATAGCAATATTAGATTACTTCTGCAGAAAACCATACAAGGAATCTTTCACCGGAATTCAAATCATACACATTGCATGTACTTATTTTGTACGGAGCCTGGTTCATATTTCTTTGTACATTTGTCCGTCTGAAGTACTTAACTGCGGGAACCACTGCTGAAAATGCGTGCCGTTGGCTGTTTCGAGGTAGTCGAGGAATAAACACGAGCAAGACGATTTTCAACGACTACACTGGCTGGCTTTTACTATTGATGACGCTCATTGGCTTGGCTTGCGGATTACCGTTTCCAATATTATGGCGTGTACTAAATGTTGATATCTGGGTTACAATCTTTGAGTACTGTGGACTGTCACCGCATACAAATGTCGTATGTTGGTGGCTAAGCTATTTTCTAGGAGCATACGTGTTTCTGTTGGGGGTTCGTGATTTGCTGATTCTTGCATTTATTACAGTAGTACACATGCAATTTATAATAGGTCATCTTCTGGCCATAGAAAATCATGAAGTGGTTGATAATACCGACGTTTCCGATGTGTTTCACTACATTGAGCTGTGTAGAAAATACAACGGTATTGCCGCCCCATTGTGCTCTGGCCTCCTTGCTGCTGTTATATATACTCAGATTGTACTGGTCATTATTTGTTGGATGGCAGTGAACTGTGCAAATTTCTTACCATCTTTTATAATTATTGCATGCGGCTTCAGTTTCTCTGTCGGACTTCCATTGTTTTGTCTGCTGTTAGATACGTTTGCAAATGTGAGATCCTGCAGTGCTAGTTTAATTGAAAGGAAGCTGCGATTCGCCCCAAAACGAAAACTGGGGGTTCAGGGGTATGTTCGGAGACTGTGGCTGGCCCAATCACCGTTGCGTTTAAATTGTGGGGATCGGTTTGCCTTCACAAAGGACGCCGTGTTAAACTATATCGATGTATTGAATGGAAATATAACAAACGTATTACTACTTATAAAAATTTAAGTCATTCCCTTTACATTTTTCTCCTGGTGCAATACATGTAAATTAAAATAGTATTTTGGACTTCAAAAATGTGCTATAATAATTTACAACTCCACCTTAATTACTATTACTAATAATATTATTGAAGCAAACGCAATAAACAACGTAATGATAAGGAAACATCATTTATTTTGCTGAAACCTGATTTCTTAAGTTCATATTGCTGTATTAGTACTTAAGTTTGCACATTCTCATACACAATGCAATAAAAATAAGAATGCTCTTCATAACTTTTCGGGCATCAAATGCGTAGGTGGTGTATTGCCAATAGAAAGTGGACTTACAATTAATTGTGTGTTATCAACTATCTCTCTTGTTAACGTTGTTAGTCAATACTTTTTTCTTCTCGCCATCTACTGACTGATAAGGTTCTATCGGGATAATTGAAACTGAAATATGTACTTTTGAATACATGGTACATGGTTGTTTGGCGTTGCGCAAAATTTTGCGTATTAACTGTTTGTTTGAATTTTGCTTCCAACTGTCTTCCTTTATTGTAAAATTCTAAAACAAGGCATTATTACAATAGTACTTAATGATAAAGATTTTAAGTGTCAGTACAACTAATTAAATTACCGAAATACACAAACACTTTCATACCATCTAACATTATTATCCATATTTAGCAGGAACGTGAAAATGTGGAAGAAGTAAACAAATATTCGATGAAAGAGACATTACAATTCATTACAATTTTCTATGAAAGTTTAAACACTTTTACACTTCCGTTCGTATATAAAATACTTTAAGGAATATTATTTTCAGTTATTCTAAATGGTACACGTACCTTTGATAATTAGTTATACATTTTTGTGGAACGATCGATTGTGCCTATCTAAATATCGTTTCATTGGAACCCGCGTATTACATAAATTACATTTGTAATTTCATTCAGCTTCTGGAACATGAAGCACTTTATCCCGCTTCCATGTAGAAGTTTGGGCAAATGTCATCTCTCAATGTGGGCATTTAACAGTGGTTTTGCCTCTGTGACACTGCATGTGACATTTTAAAAGAGGTGCGGTTGAAAACGATTTTTCGCAAATTTTGCGTTTGTGAGGTTTAATGTTTTTGTACTGAGCACTTGTTTGTCCGTTCAGAAGGTGAATCTTCTCATGTTGTCTTAAACCTGTTTGGCAAGTAAAAGATTTTGAACACAATGCGCAGAACCATGGTTTTTCGAGGGTATGAGTACCCATATGCTCTTCCAGGCTTTTTCTTGCATAAAACGATTTGTGACAAAATATACATTCCAACGGATTTGTACTTAAAGTGTGCGTCAGCGAATGGTAGTGTAGCATATACTTGCGGGAAAATGCCGTTTTACACAGGTGACATATGTACGGCTTTTCTAATGTGTGCGATCTTATGTGACGCTGTAAGCTGTCTTCAGAAGATAATTCTTTTTCACACAATTTACAAGTGTGCCACTTCTCTTTTGCGTGCATTCGCAGGTGATCAAATAAATACTTTTTGTGTTGGAAAATCGTTCTGCAGAAGATACACCAATGCAATTTGCGGCCTGGATGCATTTGGTTATAGTGCTCTGTAAGGTCTACATTGCTGTAAACCCACTTTCTACAAGCTTCACATGTTTTTCTTTTTTCTCTTTCGTGCTTGTCAGTAACAACACTTTTAACTTCCACCGGATCGGTAACCCTTTTTTCAACTTTTATTTCCGACCAGATCATGTTCAACTAAATGGAGGGAATAATATTCTAACTCGAAATTTAAAGGTGTTTTGTAGCGCTCTGCATAATTTAAAAAACGAAGAATAACTCGTGTTTCCTTGGCACCTCACCTAACTGTTTACTTCAAAATGTTCAAGGACAACTGTAGTACAGAAATGAGAAACGAGAAAAATGAGAAGGAATTTGGCCTTGTCTTTCTACTTACTGGGCGGATTTCGAAATGAGCAAATGTCCATATTTTATATAGGAACATAGTATGGTTTAAAATAGCCGTTTCTTCCAACCTCGTCAGCATTTTTATTTTCTATGTACCCCCGATGCTCTCCTGCTGTGAGAGAACAAAGGCAGGTTTTTACTATTTGTATACATGTACCTGCTTGCATGTTATCCCATAATGCAGTCAGGCTGTAAATAAAGAACGTATTTTTATACTGTTTTGTTGGTACCACGAAGCATGTCAACGCAATACCAAAATGCGGGGTTGCAACATCTGCTTGAAAAGGTACCTGTCGTCAAATATGTTGTTTCCTCAGAAACTTGTGGTAGCAACATTTAGAACTGTGTGTTCGTGTTCAAAGTATTCGTTGGCTTCTTGTTAACATAACCATATTTGCACTTATAACTGGATATACTCACACTGAAATTGAACTCACGTGCTAGCAATATTGATTACTAGCTAACCAGTTACATTAGTAAATAGTAAATACATACACATTTTCTGGCAGGAAACCTATACGGTTTCACAACACCCTTACCTTCACGTTGTTTGCGTGTCTCATGTCTTGTGTACCTGAAATGGCTTGCTTTCAATAGTGAGGGTAGCTTGTTAATATCCAAAACACAGAAGAAGGAAATAAAAACGATATCCCTCCCAGCCTGCGTCAACGTTGAAAATGAAAACCAAGTTGTGCTCCTT
>JAHZNE010005266.1:0-30183 GCA_027744055.1 Callyntrura sp. NNG-2020
GTAAGTAATTGCGAGTTACAGATCACATCAATGTAGTTTCTCTCTGAGAGCTCAACATTTTTATTTAAAAAATAATTTTAAATTACACTTTAAATGTATTAACATTAACATATAATTCTTTTAAAGTTCCTAACTATAATTTTGTCATCAACAGAAGTGTATAAACCTGGATGGCTTAAAATGTTATATATAGATTGTAATAATAATATTGATTGTCGTTATTTCTCTTCCAATTGAGGCTTTTTAAAGTCTATCATATCTCTGCGTTGTATTATATAGGCACATGATAGTTCTGTGATATGGAATATATCTAATTCCATGCAATTAGATCTAGAGTTAGCAACGGAGGGGTCAAACTAAGGTACTCTGAAATTTGGGCGTCAGGTATACATCCCTCATAAGTGTATGACAGACGTGAGGGATTTGTTTCTTCATATTCTGTGCTTGGTCCTTCGAACGAGATTCATAAGATATTCCCACCTATATTATTAGCAGATTAGCAATTCAAAAAATATTTTAAAATATTAGAATAAGCGCATCATGGAATAATAAAGTATTAAAAACTGCACTGCAAGTACACTTACATCCCGGTTCACAAGTGTCAACATGGAAAGTACATCTTTGACAGGGGAATGTTCAAGAAAAATTCGACATAAGGCTTGAATGAAGCAACTTCCATTTTTGTTGTTTCTCCACGAATAAAATCCTAAGGATACATACTGCATTGTAAAACTGAACAAGTCAACATTATCCTTTGCAACTGAAAACATGTGGATAAACTAAATGCAATCGATAAAAAGTTAAATTTCAATGTTTTAATTATTGGGAATTTCAATGTTGGCCATGAAAATCCTCACTAGACACCTTTATAGATACTTCATTGACGAGATTTTTAAAGAATAGTATTAACGTTTTGTATCATAGTAAAATTAGTATTCTTTTTATCTTTATAACACACTACTTCAACGAATATCCACAAATTAGTAAAAAAATAAGCCAGAAAATTTGAAAAAATATACAACAAAAATACATTCCATTCTTATGATATATTCCCTATTGTATATAGTTTACCTTGTTTACGGTAAACTAATAACAACTACATAATCTCTTCCTGAAGTATATATAAGTAGCATTACTTCTCCGACAACTTTAAGGAACGAATTTTGAGGGGACTACTTGTTTAACAAAGAAAAGGAGTATTTTGGTTAAATGCCGGCCACGATTTAAATATTTACGGTACCTTCATAAGTGCTGTACACAGTAAGAAAATCAGCCTGATTTGGAATACGGTAACTAGAATCTCCTCCACTGTCCACCTGCGTGCGATGTCTTGATTTCAGTTCCATACCGCTGTCATAATTGTCCCCTCTGCATGCCTGTTACAAAAAACTGACCGTCAATATCTATATCAATAGCATTACGATAATTTATATGATCACTGAAAGTCATTGCGTCTCACGTTAATAAAAAACATTTTTGGTTTCCCAGCCAGCGTGGAGCACTTATCGCCCGTGAAAAAACTCCATAACAACGATGGTTTGTACGTTATATCGAATGCATGTAATTGATTCTCAATTCCATGAGTTAATACAAAAACAACTAGACAATCACTTTGTGAATGATCTTCATTAGCAACTGAAAAAAAGAAACAAAATTGTATTTATACGGCGAAGTTAACTGAATAATTAATTAGATAACTCAAGATTGTCTCACTCGCTTGCAAGTTGAACATGATCTGGTCAAATTTAAGATCTTCATATGTTATTAAATTAAAACCCAAATTTTGGAATGTAGCCTGAATGCTTGTAAGGTCAACTTCAGAACCTGTCCTTACAGTAAGGCGTTGGTTCTTGTCAAAATTCTGCGAATGTTTAGAAAAGCTTCCTTTCAGTATTATTTTAAATGTGAGGTAATAATTGATAAAGCGTTTAAGTAAATCAGAACTCACAACGTGATTAAAAATTATACATCGTCCTCGTCTTGGATTGTTCATATTGTATAAATTATCAAATGCTCCACATGATGCAACAGGTTGGGGAGATTGAATCTGCAGTTGATTGGTCGGCTTAGTGCCTCCCCAAAATCTGTAACAAAAGTAAAGATTTAACAAAAACAAATTTAACTGTGTGGTGTGATAACAGGTAACAGGAACGCATGTAAATGGAAAAGAATTAAAACTATCACACAATATTCTTTCTCAACGATTCATTTGATGCATGAAGAAAATATTGAGATGTCAACTAAAAGTTTTGTTTTTTTCATATTATTTTTGTACATATATCTTATCACAAGATAACAGAATGAACCTTTAAACATTTTAGTCATAACGTTTCAGCCGTTACATTTAACACTGCAACGGTTAACTGAAATCAGTAATGATTTACCTATTTTGATACCATTTTCGTGAATCAGAAGATTCACTCCCATTATTCTGTCCGTTTGCGTTTCGGTTCTGAGGTAATGAAGATATCAAGGGCGGTACAAGTACATCCGTAATGTCATTCCCTCTCTCTCGGTTAGTAACTCTTCCGTTAAACGGTGGCGGTCTCGTATTGTGACCTCGATCCATGTTCATCAACCTGGCAACTATTTCAAACACTCACGTAACAATGAACAAGTTGGACTAACAATCAGAGGAAAAACTGACAAACACAATGGCACCTGTCAACAGTTCGTATGTCACTAATCACATTATAATGACGGTTATAGCATCAATGAGCCAATTATGTAACAACACAGTTTACTCTCATGCTACCGCTTGCATATACTCCCTGACGACTTCATTTAACCTCTGACCCTACGTTACAACTATTTAATTGGGATGTCATCATAAAAGTGAATGGGTACAGGTGCAACGTAACAAAAAAGTACTCTATAGTCCCACCAAGGCAAGGTATCTAGCTAAAACCTTGATAAGATAAGAAGCAGGCACAATGAATGAATACAACAAACTACAAATCCACTATGATGCACTAAAAGTTTTCTTGTTCCATTTCCATGTACTATTGTTACACCTGATGAAATGCGCATGATCTCGAGCACCGCTTTTACGCTATGCTACTTTTTTAATGCATAGTGTAGTGTAGTGGGGTAAGTAAGTAGCCCTACACAATACAATACGGAGGACACTGTGCAGGTGCACAGGATCACAGTCACAATCACAGCGCAACACAATATTCACTCACAATTCACAGTCACTTACAAAATGGTACTGTCTGTCACCAGTTTCCACTAACCAAACAAAAAAATTTCGCCTCTCTCATACCGGCCGAACATCAAAGCTCATTCTTCCACTCACGGTAAAAAGAACTTGGAATCCTTTTGACAAGCTTTCTTTTATCAGCGTATTACCGAGATTTATAGTAGCATTACAAAATCATAAATGACGCATAAATATTTATATGCAAACTAAACGTAGCTGTTTCTTATCAACGTTGATTTAGCGTGGGAGTAGCCGTACCTTACAGCATGCTCGTTTGTGACTGCCTAACTGATAGACCTTAACAATAACCGAATGATCATAAATGAATTACATTAAAAAACATTGTTGGCAATTGTGTAGTAATAATTTTAATATCCATCTTCATTTTTATATAACACGTGTCAACAAATTCATACCTTTGCATGATGTAGGGGTATGGTATGTGTCATATGTATAGCAGGGAAACTTATGTAAATTCTATTATATCCTGCGTAACTCTTGAATTTTTATCGAAATTTTAAATGTTGTCATAACATTAGTAATCACCATAATCAAATTAATCTTAACGTAACGATATTTGCTCCAATTCCAACGTGATTAGATAACGATAACGTACCCCTTTCTGGTTGTCGGTACACTTATTGCCGCCTATTTGGAAAGCACGCCTCTTATTACTTTTATTCAAAGGTTAATTATTTCATTATTTCGATATGTCATAAGCTGAACCACGTTGCGTTGCTACGATATTTTTTAGTAGGATACCTTGAGCTGAATCTAAATAATCTCATATGAATGATGATGAGCTACCTAATTAAATTATGAATGAACTGGAGTAGAAAGTTTCTGTAGCCATGATAGCCGTAACACTGCGTTGCAATTTCAATTACAAGCACGTGTTTGTATATCGACTCCATTAGGATTTTAAAATTAAGTGTGAAAATGCATATTACTGATATGCCTATGTGAAATCAGTGCATAATTTTTGGGTCGAAAATGCGTGAGCTGCTCTACATTAATTACATAACAGGTAACAAAATGTTATCCTCTTTTAATAGCATACATTACCATTGTGAATGTTTTAATTTCCTTCCTCACACAAAATATGCAAGTGTTGAATAAGAACTAGTTGTAGAGCCCACACTCGCACTATAATTTCAGACATTTCAGAGGCAGGAACCTGCCTGCGAGAGTTTTCGCAGATTTGATGTGTCTGTGTCGTACGTGTGCAACAATATAGTGTTGCTTTGATTGTTAAAATGTTAACTGTTACTTTCCGTGTTGTTACTATCAAGATGCAATACAAGAGCATTAATGCTGCTCATCATTTCATTGCATTCTTATTGTTGTCCTGTTGCTGTTATCAGTTGCCACCAGGCCACCATGATTATGCAAATGAATTAAAATGTATACCGTATCAATATCATAAAGAGAACGTATTTTTTTAGTATAATGTTGCATCTGCATCAATCACCAGCACCACATCCACATAATTTTTTAGTATGCATATAAATGATATACATCTTATTTTTATGTCAGCACATGTCAATTCAAAGTCATTAAATAGTAATCCCGTGCAAAGTTGTGCACTGCGCGGTAATCGGTATCTGCATGAGAATTTTGTAGATAACGTGGTCGTGCTTGTGCGATTTTTTCCTCGATTTCCCTTCTTCAGGGGATCCCTATCCCTCATCTCGACATCAAACCAGGAATAGAAAATCTCTCAAATACATAATTTATCTAAAGCATTTCGTTCCATGTAGCCAGATAATCCCCATGAGTTACATATACAACATCTCATCATCTTGAATAGATCCCCAGCAACCAAGCACACGTGAATAATTTTCTAATTGATTCACACATTGCTTAATTGATAACCATATAATACGAATAATTAACGTTGTTAACACTTTGTAAAATCCCAAATGTCCACTATTCTGATATTCATTATTGACTACCAACAACCAACCCGCTGTGTTACATGTGAAGAAATTATGCTATACATTTCAATTAGAGCCGCTCTGTTGAAATTGCAACTGAAAAAAAATTCAGATTGGTTTGTCTAACGACAGTAAAAATAAAATGGTACTATATGTGTGCACAAATGATAAGATAAAGCAACATTCCCTAAGGCGCAACTTCTCTTCCTGTTAATAATCTAAATCAAATCCCATTACATTGGTAATCATGAACCGTACCGCAGACAAAACTGTCAAAAATTCGCACGTGTTGCCGATTAATTGGGTAGGTTGAGATGAGGTGATAATAATAAATTTATATTTCAACAGTGCATTATCCCGATTTTTGTAGGTGGATTAGTTCTGTCGACAGTAGTGCATTATGAGTGATTTGTATTTAGAATTTATCCACATGTTACTAATTCACGATTATGATTTCCGTTTTCACAATGTCAGTTAGCGCCACTCGGCCGAGCTCGGCTTGTTATCAGTTGAGCTAGACCTGGTCTACCTCGGCTGATTGTAAGCCAAGCCTGGCTTATAAGTCAAGCTTGGCTGATTTAAAAAAATTAGAGCAGCCAAGCCCGGCTGAAATCAGCCGAGGTTGGCTTGTTAATAAACCTTTTGCTAATTAACTTTAAAATTCAAATGTGCATGCTTAACTTGTCATTGTAAGAAAACAGCGCATTATACAAGATTAGAAATTAGCCACAAATCATTTACATGACCAAGTAATAATTCTTTTTATTTATGAGTATTGTTATCCATTGGGCTTGCGGCGTACATTAATGCAAGCAGTGAGATTGTGGAAAATCGACGAGGGAATAATAAATGTTTTTTTTTACTTTTGATTAAAGGGGAAACAAAAATAAATAGAGAAGTTTTGCCTTTTCAGCATGCTCAATTGCAGCCAGAATAGGTGGAATATTCACATAATTTTTTTTCATCGTGTCTACAAAGATAGAGACACACGACACACTGCTGACCAGTAGTGTTATTTTTCATGAAAAATGCATCGTTTGGTACAAACGCATCTCTAATGGATGCTGTATCGCTTTTTTCTCATCGTCGTAGTCGAGTCAACCTCATTCATTATCATTACCAATGCATGCAACAAAGCAGATTTCGAATGGGACCAATTTGCCAATCATCTATCATTATCATCACAACAGCAACCATATCGAAACTTGAAAGTGTTAGTGTTGGTAAACTATATAATGTCGTTGCTACAACTGTTATCTACGCTGGCCGCCATAATAATACTAACGCTGGGACTGCGCTTTGCGCTTCTGCATCATCATCAGTGTGTAATACGCATACGTTAGAGAAAATGGGTCGAAACGAAGCTTCGTTGTGTTGTTGCTTGTTATTATTATTACTGTTATCCTAAATGATGAAAACTGAACAGCAGAAAAATGTCATAAACTCATCTGTAATTGTGAAATTAGTTCGAAGTATGCATCTGTTGTGGAGACTGACATCCTTTAATTGTTTGTCTGTGCGTTAGAAATGCTTTAAGTGATATATACACAATGCAAACAGATACCAACAACGAAAATCGCCAATGATTGTCATCATGGGTGTATATGCCTCAGTCTTCTGCCTCCTCATTGCTTGATAAGTGTCAAGTTTGTATGGCGTCGTTCCATGGTGTCTGTTTGTGTGACGCAGTTCTTCCATTTTTATTTCTGCAATTTATTTAGTAAGAAATCATAAAATGTGGCATCTCCCATTAAGTAATCCCTAGTAGTCAGATGATATAACCAATTTTGGCCCAGGCAGGAGTAAACAATCAAGGGAAAGTCAACATTAAATCATTCTTCGAAACCGCTGCTGATACACGAAACGGAATCCCAGGACATACAATCTCACAAACTGGAGTTCGTATTTTTGTGCCCAAATAATGGCATCATCCGCTAGATTTTCCTTAATATTGAGTACGATAACCCTAACGGTTGTAACTGTAAGTATTTAAAAGTTGTTTGTTATTCTAATGAAATTGAATCGAGTAGTTTAAAAAAGTTTTAAAATTCTGTTAAAACATTTTCCTGTTGATTGCGTAGTTTTTGCTACAAACGTGTACTAGTCAAAAGCCTCTTGCAGCAGACGACGTGTACACATTTTGCAGTTCCGGCAGAAGCAGCGACGCGACAGCATGTATGGGATACTGCTCCGAGAAAGATACCAGTTGTTCCCCAGAGACTGGCGTCTGTAGTTGTTCAACAACAAAGGTGTCTAAAGATAAGTAATCTCCTCATGTCAACCATTTGTATCCGCTAAACTTTAAATATCTTGTAATGTTCCAGACGATCTCAAGTGCGTCATCAAATTACAACTGTAAACCTGCTGCCGTGAGAACAAGATGTTCCAATGCCTGTAAAACATTTGCCGCAATACAGTCATTCAGAAAAGGAGATCCAAGAATATGTACAAGTAAATCGGATAATCGAAAGATGTGNCAGAAAAGGAGATCCAAGAATATGTACAAGTAAATCGGATAATCGAAAGATGTGCTTTTGTATGCCAAGAATAAAATAATTACTATTTGTATTACAAAGTTGCGCTTTTACACTTTTGTTTTTGCATAAAGTGAGGGGGGAAAGTTCTTTTGAAAGGTAGATGTCAACAATTTATAAATAATCCCTTTCCATCATGTCAATCCAGTTTTACCACGCAACACGCTAATTTTTTCCATATTTGAATCCCACTAGAAATTTAAATTTGTTAATGTTAAAAACCAATGTTAATGTCAAGTTAAAAAACTGCTCTTGCTGTAACAAAATCAAACCCATCAAAAATAGTGTGCCGCCACTTCATGGATGCACTATTAAGATTTATGTTAGAATCTAACGCATCCTACGGTGCGTAACGAATCCTATGGTGACGAAGATGTTTTTATGTTTTTATAAACCGAATGCATTTTAAATTGCAGTTTAGCAAAGGGGCGTTCCTACCTAAAAGTTATTTCTTTCAGCATATATGACTGTTTCATTTTTCTTTTCCATGGCAGCAATTTTGGATGGGAGATGAATTTTTTGTTCCGTTTTCCATGCGTTTATGTTTGTCAGCACAAATATATTGTAAATTTAGAAACTTTCTCCAAACCATTGCACGTTTCAAGTCCTAAAGTCCCACTAGGAATATAAAAATAAAAATGGAAAACTACATGCGTGCAAAACTATGTGCTACGCCATACGATTCAGTCTCCTGGTTTTGAATGCTTTGTGATTGGTAATATTTTTAGCAACAAAATGATGAAGTGCAAAGAAAGGTGTCAATGGTCAAAATAAAATTTCAACGTAAATTCCAACATGTTGAGTTCCATAAAGTGGAATAAAAACAAGCCTTTATTATTACTATGTGCGTAATCTGTATATGGATTTTACAATTGTCTGACCTTCAGTATGTTACTTTAAAGTTCAAACTAAAAGCTAATATTGCCTCAGACCACAAATACCTCATATTTCACTAAAAGTTACTTTTACACGTCTCTCTGCACAGAGTATAGTAACTGTACCGTATGGAATTTGTTAAAAAATAAATAGACCAATTAAGGACCATATACTTAGGATTTTTACGGACATTCAAGTTTCTTCACAGTTGTCTACACTCATTGTTATTATTTCAACAGTAATCGGTTTTAATTGGAATCCAGATAAATATTGCCTGCACTATCGCTAGGATTACACACTGCAGTGTGCACGCATTAAATGCAAAAGTTTACTCACAAACTCACGTACTATTTGATACTGTATAGCATAGCTTTAATATGATTTGAGTACCACTTAATTACTACTACTATTATTAACGTTATGTGAATATTCTTTACACATTTTTCCTCCCTCTTTGTCAGTTTATTGCATACTACGTGTTTTTATTACACAAAAGGAGGTTTGAGTTAGTTAACTTGAATATTTACTTAATTTACAACAACACACAGAGATCAAAGTAATGGTAAAAGGTAAAAAAGGATACATTTTTATTATTTTTATTTTATAGGATTTCAGTTAATATGTTCGTAACAATAAATGCAAAAAAACAACGGTTCTTCCTCTCAGATGTTTCTCTGATTGATTTAAATGTATTTTAAAAACCATTTTGGTGCTCTGTTCGCGTGCATTGGTATAATACAATACACCTTGTTTGAATACGCACACACCTTAAGTGTTTAACGATTATATCCCTGAATTTAGGTATTGTGCATAGAAGTGGTAGATAGATGCAGTGTGGAATATTTTTTTTTAAATCTGTACAATTTACACATTGCTTCAATTCTCAAGTTACACTAACGATTTGACAAACTAGTAGTTCTACAGTATAACTGCCTTAATTTATCTTTGCACATTTCCTAATTTGCTGATCGACTCTCTCTTCTCTCTCTGTCTGAACTTCCTTCCAGGCTAACTTTCTAAAAAATTGTTTCACTTAGGTTTTTGATATTTTGATTGCACTATGTGGGATCTGGGCCCAATGACTAAGTATATATGTCGCGATTTTTATTGTAGTAAATAGTAAGTTTTAATGGCTACGGCTACACTAAATATTTATTCAGTTTTGTTTTATAATACGCTACAAACTAACTGTAAATTTGCTAAATGTTTGTATGAAAACAAAACTTGAGTAACGGTACACTTATCTGTAATGATAATATGCCTGACTGTACAAGAAATGATATATATCATAAATATGATACATTGAATGGTATGTGTAAAAATGTCGTGTAACATTTTGTGTGAACTGTATAAAACTATAAATACAAAACATCAAAACGGAGCATATATTTATTAAAAACTAGATATATTGTTTTATCTTTTGCTTTTTTTGTGGCCACCGCGAGCCATTTAATAGTATGGAAATAATATGTAGTGTACTACCGTATGAGTTTATAAATGCAAAATACATATCATGTTTCTACTATTAAACTGTGTTTTTTTCTGTCTTAAAAACTGATTTTGAACGTTTCACACTTAACTCGGGCTAATGATGATGGGTGCTGCTGTTGGAGCACGGAGAATATAATATTTGCAAAGTAAACATTACACTTTATAAACTAATCTATAAAAAGATCTCGTGTTCATAAATACATGTATACTAAAAGTAAATAAATGTATCTAATTGTCTACGAGAAAAATGGCGGTTTTAATGACTTGTGATTTGAATAGGTGCCTCAGGAAACTCTTGCTCTCGTTGTTGTCGCAGCGTTCTGAGCGTATAGGACTCCTTCGTACATGATTCCGTTAATTTCCATTGACACGACAGCTTGCGTCTCTTCTGAATTGATATTAAAGTGTACTCTCTGCCTGGGGACGGCTCTAGTCAGTGGAGTCTCCGGTTCTTCAACGGCAATTCGTTTTGAGGGTGGAGGTGCACTGTGATTATTGTGGTTTCGGTCTCTTTCATGGTGGTCATTTCTCTCGTGATGACGGTCACGATCTAGCCTCTTGCTGATTTCCTTCTCGGGCTAAAATTTTAACACACATATTATGTTAGCATTCAAATTCTGTGAACAGTGAAGGCATTTTACAGTTGTTGGGACATTGAATTTGACTGTGTATAACTCACTGTGAAGATACTCGATCGGGGCGAAGTTGGAACTAGGTTACTTGGCTGTAAAGGTACTTTAGGCGTGTGTGCGCCTTCTGAACTTCTGGTAGGAACTTCTAGATTCAAAGCTTCTTGTTGTGGGGGTGCCTTGCCAGGTTCTGGCCCAAGTGCCACGGCTCCACCATACAAATGATTCCAAATTGTAAGGCGCGACAACTCGAGTGCTGCCATGGCATCTCTCGCATTAGGACCTGAACCTTGTGTAGGAGGCGATGAATTTGGACCTGGAGGGACAAAGCAAACTACACTTGTGAGCATTTATCGATTACCACATTTTCAATATTTAAAGCTTTATTATGTCCAGTGTAAAAAAAAGTGCACGCTACACGCTCAAAGATAAAAATGAGTGCATCCCAATAACGCTATGATATGATACCCATATTATGCACATATGTAACGTCGTGTTTCAACAAGCTATGGGTAAGCTACAACTACAACTAAAAATGTAGCTACACTCAGTACAGCATTAATTATCATGACTTTGTGTTTCAATTAAAATTTAAAAGCAATTCTCTGTAAGCGCATGTAGTCTAATATCATTCCGGAAGCAGAGGAACAAGAATGTGACAGCTGTGGGCAAATGATATCTGGTGACACCAACTGCTACACAGCGACAGCAAAATAGCAAAATTGTAAACTGTATCACATAATCACAACTTCGATACAACAAAGCAAAATAAAATTTCATTTACATGTTACCCTATCTATAAAATGTGTAATATATCCTTCTGTCATATTGGAGTAACTCATCCATTACTATTTTAACAATATATAGTACAAAACATACCATATCATCAAACATAATATCATGTATACGAGTCTACATGGTAAAAACGCGTAAAAAAGTCGTATAAAACGAAGCAAATGTTTCACAACATGCCATTTTTCGTAAACAATACAAACGGCCATTATTCGACACACAGACTTCCACTAAAATAAAGGTACATTTTTATTTCTTCAGTTTCCCCTTCTTGATTGCCCGTATAATAATATCACTTCAAGAGTGTGATACATCGTAAAGATGGCAAAATTACCAGGCGTGCTACCATATCCCTCTACACATTCCAAAATGGTCCTTACATGTAGTGTACATGTGTGTCGCTTATGAATCCATGTGCGCATGAAACCCTGCGAAAATCATAAAATATTTTGTGCTGTGTACAGTCCTTTGTGTGTGCCTTTGAAGTTGAAGTATACGCCAAGTTAGACTTAAACAACATCTTGCCTAACCTAATGGAAAATGGCTAGCACGAAGGTACAAAATTTTTTGTCCTTCGAAAAGGAGTAATGCAATAACAATAATAATAGCAATAAATTAGCTATGAATAACAAACATCACTAAATGCTGGTACAGCTTTCGGTACATTTTTCAATACACACAGGCATTATAAGTTATTGTCTACATTTCTACCATATTCACCAAAATACCGCATAAATAGGCATGCAAATGTGTACAGTCTCACACATGTATCGAAGGACACAAAACAGTAAAAAAATCTCCCTGTTTTTTATGCAAAGTGAGATATCAAAAAATAGCATAGGAGTAGTGGCCACTGAAGGAGTTTGGTGTAATAGAATCAAGATTGAAATAAAAGGGTTAATAAAAAACTGAAATTTCGCCGTCGGATCCTCCCTTTTCCTTTTTAATGGCTTCTGTGCGCAAGTAAACGACTCGTTTTTCTCACAAACAGAACCATCAAATTTATATATAGGCTGAAATAAAACGCCAACTTTTAGCACACTCAGTTGTGGCATACAACGACTTCGGTACAGGAGAAAACGGAATGCCAGATAGAGAGAGAAAAACGTATCCAGAATAGCAATAATTGCGTACGGATATGAGCTCCTAAACTTGCGAAAAATAATGCATTTAAATTTGACATAAAAATCTCGCAAAGTATTATAGGAAATAGGGACTAAGAACATTATCGAGAAAATAATTAGGTACGTACAAAACATGTACACATACACATAGGTACATATGCTTATTGCTTCAACTTTATGTGTGCACAATCCAAGGAAGAAAGTACAGCCTAATAAAAAAAACTTGACTCAAAACAGCGCACTAGAAATAGGCAACTAAAAATGAATCAAGTCAAGTTTGAAATGCTGTAAATTTACTCAAATTATTAACTGAATGGAAAGCCAAGGGGCGGAGCTGAACGATACGAGATCGACTATCAAGATTAGAAAAAAATAATGAAAGCAAAATAATAAATGCTCAAAGTGTTTTCTTTCAGAAATGGTGGTTGTCGGTGCCTCGTCTCGTCTAAATTGATATCCCGGCGAATAATGCTCCACCGCATTTTGCAAGTACCACAATCTCGTACCTACCTGTTAGGTAGATCGTATATATACTTTGTTCACAATTCACAATGCTGCAACAACACTGTTGTTAATTTACGCTGCAGCCTTCACAAGACGTGAAAATCGCCATATTTAAAATACGAGTAGAGAAAACAATTTGAATACTCGTAATAATAATAATAATAATAATGCATTTAAAAAAAGTTGTGTACTTCGCATGATAACCTATACACACACACACACACGCTTTGTATGTTTGTGTGTGAATTATGCCCATTAATAACATATTATTTTTTTCATTTAGGGTATGTAATTATAAATAACCATATTGTTATTATAATGTCATGCTTGCCAATAGTAGCGAGTGTATGAAAACATTTCTCTCTTGTTTACTTCTTTGCAAATCGTCGAATGAGAACTCGCAGCAGTTTAACTTGTTGTTCATGTTCACAGAACATAAACTCACAAAAAGTAAGAACGCTTGTGTGTGTGTGTCTATCAATGTTGGTTTGTAGGAGATTAAAAAGGGCTCTTTTTTATGTTATCCAATTGGATATTGCTTTTGGCCTTTATATATTACTGTATTATTATTCAGAGTAGAGAAAACGATTGAAAAACATTAGTAATTGCAATGATAATGATCTCAACACCAGCAACACTGATGTACTCTGCAAACATGGCAAAAATCGCAGAGAGAACAAGGGGTTTGATACACTTGGTAGCCAAAGCCATACAACCCCTCTCTCTCTTTCTCTCTCTCTCTCTCTCCACTTACATTTCAGGTTGGTTGAATGGAAAGCCGTAAAAGTTGGAGAAAAACATGCCTTCAAAATAAAGTCGTAAAAACGAAGTAAATGAGAGTCACGAAGGAAGAAATCAAACTTATTCCTCTGTAATTACATCGTGTGTTGTGCCAGTATGGACTTTACGTGTTTCCTACGCATCGATATGATATGGGGTGGCACCACACAACACTGTTCCGTCTGAGAAGATGATACCAATATGCGATAGGCATGTGTATGTGTGTGTACATATAAACTTGTATGTAGTCAGTAGCAAAACATGAAATGTAAATATTATGTGTGTCATGCTCATGCAAAAATTTTAATTTCCTATCCCTTCCCGGCTTGACTTTTATATTCGTCTGTGAATTATCCACAAATCCACCCCACAATGTTCAGCAATGAATTCACAGTCAGCACATAAAACACTACATGGACATGATATAAAGTTCACAAAATGTAAAATGCCAGAATATTATGATGTATAAAGTTGGCTGTGGTGAGACAAATAAAAAAACATGTCTGCTTTCGTGAATTTTCATTGCATGGCAAATTACAGACAACAAAAACTCGAAGAGAAGAGACCGTGTGCATACGGTTGACGGTATGGATGTATACAGCAATATAAAAATGTGTTGTTTTGCAAAAAAATGTATGCCTGAACTGCTATAATTTTGAGTTACCATTTAACTTTATTTGCGGAGAGGGAAAACTAAAGCGAGTTCAAAACAAAGGAAACTGTACAAGCGTAAAAGTGTTATTTCAAACAATGACGCTACACTAACATTATATTGCTGATAATGATTTAATGGGATGTGTGATTCATTACTAAAAAAGCGAGCGTGCACAAAAAAAACACTGCGGAGCTAGGTACGTGTGTAGAAAAATATGAAGCGTTGAAATTTAAACTTACTTGCTGGATGCATTGGATTCGGTGTGCCGTTTCCGTTCATTTGAGGTCTTCCACCAACAAGACTCAGTGGCGAAATCTGACAAACAAAAGATAAATGATTTATGAGCATGTAGCAACAAATCAAACTAACGGTTTCCCAAAAGCTGCGCCAATTGTAATGAATGGCCTGGTTTTGTATTGTGTGATAACATGAGTTTTTTAAGACAGTCATTATCTGCAGAAAAGGAAGATCTTACAATCATCAATCAAACTGTATATAATATGCTTGTTCAAACAAGTTAATATCTCCAGCACAATTAAGTGTATTTTTAAACAATTTTGAAACTTGTGCCAATTATTTAGGTTAATTATGCTTAAATATACGTAGTTTTGAAAGCGTAAACAATAAAACTGTGATATTGAATCAGCCGTGGGAATTTCCTCCGTAATCATTACAAACGACCAGTTTAGATAAAATCAAAATGTAACTGAAAGTATAGTCAAGTTGTGTGTTAACACTCACCATTAGCGGACTAACCATCTCCGGACCGTAAGGACTGTATGAAGCTCTTCGACCCTCCCGCCTGTTACCGTCAATTGCTGCCTGTAATTCCTGCGGTGTACTAAGCCGTCTTGTTTCGCATTCATAGGGATACAGGTACTTCATATATCTGAAATAAAAATAAAATTGTTGTTGTAACAAGTCTGTGAAAGAGAAATTATGCAGCGTGACTTATTTGAACCCTAGTAGGGTTAGTCGTTATAAAATATTTGTTCATGAATAAGTCTGTGAACATCCATCATTGTCAGTTTTGTGTCTTTTTCACATGCTTTGTCAACTGCCGTTGCAAAAATTGTTTGCTACAGAGCAAGCGGTTTTTAAAGTGAAAGTAAAATGAATGGAATGCATAATATTAGACACATGAATGAAAAATTTAGTAAATACAGAACCGTGCAGTATTGCTGATGTGATGTAATTTATCAGCATAAATTATTTTATCTGACGAGAAAATATTGTCTTTCTTTATTGAACGTGTCTTTGAAATGGCCGGTGGAATAATCAATCAACCTGTAGTTTCGGGGATTACCATGTATGTTTAGCCAATTTAACACGTTGCATTTTTATCTTTAAACGCCATTTCGAACGACTTGTATGAACTGATTTAAAAATACTCTCCTTTTCACCTGTGCCCGGGGACAATTTGACCTTGTGTAGACAATATTCATATACGCTTCTCGATTAGCACTTTCAATGACGCTTCTCGATTAGCACTTTCAATGAACCGTCACCGACACGGCATAATTCACATTTTCTCTCGTAAGATTAATAATTATGAAAGACGTGGGCATAAGAAATGCTCATGCCATGCCAAATTTGAGCAAAAGTATGCAGACAGGAGAGTAGTGGCGACAGACGGACAGACAAATATTATGCGGGGCAATAGCATTTCATATTGAAGCCTGAAGAACAGCAGTTGGCAGAGAAAGTCTCTAGGTAAATAGGATTTAAACCTTTTCCTCTTCAGTGTGTAATGTAATTCTTTCTGGCCTTCTCATTTTATCATCTTATTATTGAGGGTGATGTACACATCTGAAGGAAAATAATTCATTTTTCTTCTCCGTTTGCATATGGGCACAACCTATAAACAGTAGCAGTATGTGTGTGTGTGTGTTTGAGTGTTCTTTTCTTCTCTCGGTTTTATGTTGGATGGAACATTGGAGGGAGGAAGAAATGTCTAACCAATGTGTGATAAATTTAGAATAATGACACGAAAATTTATTTATGAATCACATCACATTTCCTATCAGGACGAAAGAACAGTAGTATCAGCATCAATGGTGCATGGAACATGATGATGATGGCAGACATAAAAGATGTAAGGAAAAAAGATATAAGAAAAGTCGACCCGGATTTTGACATGTGTTCAACCACCAAATATCATCATTATCATCGCGAGTTCGAACACATTTTTATATTGAACAAAATGTGGCTTTTCTGTTCATCTATCTATAAAAAGAATGATGATGAAGAAGAAGACGTTCCGTTATCTGTAATGAAGGTTGTAGACATCCTTTTAGATCATTTGTTTTCAAGAGAAGAGAGAGAGAGAGAGGGAAGAGAGAAGAAAAGACGTCAAGAGGACGAGAAATGCTCCCTGATGTTTGCTCGAGTGCAAAATGTTTGCTTCCATTTCCCTTTTGATCATTACTTTCGCTGCTGCTGCTCCTGCCTTGCCTCCTCTTCCTCTTCTCCTCTCTCTCTCACACACACGAGGAGAAATAATAAAATGAAGGATGACGGCGCGCGGTGGCGGTGGTGGTGGAACTTCAGGATTATAAATGAGTTGGATGATTTTTATTTAAAAGTCTGCCTTCGCCTAGAAGAGCGCCTACTTATATGATATTACACACCCAGACATTACAATTGACATATGAAATGCTAATAATATAGCAATAACAATAATATTAAACTGCCATGTGTAAAGATGGGTACACGCCTTGTATGATGATGATGTGATCACTTTACAAGAGAGTTAACCAGAGCAAAACCAGTAACCAACA
This sequence comes from Callyntrura sp. NNG-2020, assembly GCA_027744055.1. Lineage (NCBI taxonomy): Eukaryota > Metazoa > Arthropoda > Collembola > Entomobryomorpha > Paronellidae > Callyntrura > Callyntrura sp. NNG-2020. The sequence goes on from JAHZNE010005266.1 coordinate 17,305, forward strand.
ACGTGCAGTAGCAGCAACAGCAGCAGTCAATTTTTGTCTACTCCGAGAAGTCGGGGAATAAAGCAATAAAGGAAGAACGCGCAGTGGTAGTAAGTAGCTTAGTGGTGGATGATGTAAACAGGAAAGCTTTCAAACATCTGACGATGAAAAACATATTTGGGCGCATCATCACGATGATCACACGATCCAACAACATCATCATTCCACCAAGAAGAGTGGAATCGACACGAAGCCTGACAGTTTAACACATAATGAATTCATGTAGCAATCGTCAGTGTCAGCGTCACGGTGAAAGATTCGGATTTTTTATCAGCCCTACTGTGTGTGTGTACCTTCTTCTTCTTCATCATCTTCTCTCCCCGTATAAATGTGTGCTGGCAATTTTTTTCAATCCGTCCGTATTATTTGTTTGATAGATATAGAGATATTTGTATATGTAAACGGGATGAAACATCTTTCAAGTTTTATCTCTATTTTATGTATATGTTTATGGTACACGTTGAAGAAGCTTCAAGAGGAATTTAGAAATCCATACATCAAAATTGGGAGTTGGGCTCTCATCAATTTACTTCCCTGAGGTGAGGTGGTATATGAAATACGATTTCGTTTACGGTTTCTACTCTCTTCACTCTCTCTCTGTATAATGCCCTGTCAGTCTGCCTGCCTGCTGCTCCTACTTAGGCGCGCACACCCGTCTTTATACACTACACCCAGCATTTCACCCGAGGTGCTTGAAAGTTTGATAGCGACATTATGATTGTGGCGAATTTTTTTACACATCAAAAAATGGATGAATGGAATCCTGCCATTTCCTCTTTTCATCATCAGTCTGAAAAATCTTTATCGCGTTTATGCTGTCCGTAATAAAGTCGCTATATAGCCCTTTCCTGGCTGGCGTGGGGCTGCCCCGGAATATGAGTATGTGGATGCGCTGTAAATCTAACATCTGTAAACGAATGTAAATGTTATTACCCGTCATCTGTGTTATATCAGGTGTAAAGTCTTGGGAAGAAAGAAATTAAACAGGAAGAGAGCGTCAACCAGGCATGCGTTAATAATAATGTATTTAGGGTTACTTTATGCTTACTGAATAAGTTTATTTCTATCTATCAAATTTAGTTTACACTCGCTAGGCCTCTCTCTTCATGTGGGCAACCATTGCAATGAATCAGAGATCAGTCATGAAAATCGGAATATAAATTATATACAGTGGGAGGGGGAGGAGAAGGGAAATGAAAACAAGGGAAAGAATTAATAGCATTCTTTATAATACGAAACCAGAAAATTGCTCGAGTGGTAGTGGTAGTAGTAGTAGTTGCACCATATAGCTTATAAAATTAACGATGATAATAATAATATGAGGAGCGGGAGCAGTTTGCGTAACCAAACTCGAAAGGAGAATACATACACACATACACACACACAACACAATATTATCTTTTCTCGGGACTCTTGAGTATTTAAAAATAGCAGTGGGGCATTAAGACCATTAAAGCTTCATCAATTTTGTTGGCTTGTACAAGCAAACAATTCTCTAATTTAATTCACTTGGCTGGGGATTTTGAATTACGCAACAGCAGCAGCAGCAGCAGCACACGAACCCACTTTTTCTCTGATTTCTGTTTACGGGAAGCATTAAAGCAGCGAAAAATGAGGGAAAATCTTTTATGTATTCCTGTGTCCCTAATTTTACTCACATTTTGTAATGGATGAACAAGACATCATTTGGAACTGTTACAGAATACTAGGTCAATTGTGTGCGGGTATCGTCGAGAAATCCTGTTGGATGTCAGCCCTATCAGCTCATCTTGAACAAATATTACAAGCGAGGAACAAATGACATCGTTACTAATGTACTTTATACTTTCCAGGTAACCCTATGCAGCACACAACGTTGACTGATATAAAAAAGCTCAAATGAGTTATGAAGTTGTGTCTTTGTCATTATGGCCGATGATCCGTCGTCAATAATAAATAGTGAAAAGTGTTCCTTCTCTATCCATCCATCCTTATCCTTTTGTCTTGTTCGTTTTCTCTTTAGACGGAGATTTATCTTGCGGCATACATGTCTAAATGCCTTTTATGAGGACGTCGTGTACGCATGTAATCAGCGCATAAAGATGACGGTGACAATGACGCGTGTCTCATTTTTTATCAAACAAAATACTTTCCGCGCCTGCATCATCCTTCATTGCCAATATTGCCACACTTGTAAAACTAGTGCTACTACTATTACTACTACTACTGGGTATAAGGTTTGATTATTCAACCTTAAGAAAGAAGTAAGCAAGTATAAAGTCGTAATAAGAGAAGAACTTTGACAGATAACCATCAGTTACACGACATCTCACACATGCATGGCAGTCATAACATAAACATGTTTTACTAGAGAGGGGTAGAAAGCACATTGGAACTTTCTGTGTTTTTCTCGCTCACAATACGTACACTGTTGATCACAAGTGTTGTGTTACCAAGATGTGATATCAGGATAAGGGGAGCACCAGACCCAAGTAAAGCGAGACACTTTTATTTTATTCAATTTTCTTGGGAAGAGAAGTGGATAATATTGATTTTCCATGCATAATATTTACATTTTCGTTCATATTTGCAGTTAACTCGGTATGGGCTCATATGCCAATGTTAAGTCGGTGTTAAAAGGAAATTTGGTAAAAATCGTATTTTAAAGTGTGCTAGATTTAGTAATGTAGAGCAATGTGAAAATTGACACAATAAATTTATTGATCATGTTTAATGGATTCATTACAACAATCAAAACGCATTCCGTATTCCGGAACTCCATTTTATATTATCCTTACTATAGCTATTACGATACCCCGGGATGAATAAAATGCTCTTTTTTACAGCAGCCACAGCAGCCGTACATTAACAACCTTGCTATCAATTTGTAGGAAACTCCTGTGTACATTTTTATTGCACGTGGTAAACACAAAACGGAGCACTTATAAAATTTCGTTTCGCTTTCCGCAAAGAATGCTCTGCTTACAATAACGTAATTCTTCTCAAGAGTCAGGATGCACGATTCAATTTCAATTTTATTACCGTATTAAAATCATTGCGGCGCGGCTGCATTCAATCAAAGTAGCCAGTCCGCCGCGAGTACGCGAAAACACAAACCTTTTAACACGATACACCCACAATTGGTTTTTTATCAATGTTTACGACCAGCAACAAGTGCAACAAACAAGAGAAAAGTGTACACCCCCGTAAATTGTATGCATTTTATAAGGATTTCATTATACACCACCGCCATTTTCATCATTATTATTCCTCTTTCTTGCTTAGGGTTATCTCCACGAAAAGTGGTCAGTGCAGCGCAGCGCCTTGTGGATAGGATGATGATGATAGGGTAGATTACAAGCATATTATTATATCCCTTCGATGCATTCAATTTCCCTCAACTTTTCACCTTTATAGGAGAACCCTCGTGTAATCATATCGAAAGCATTTTATTAGCTCGTTCTCCTAACAAGACATGGAATCACAAGCAAGCCGGCTGCTCTTCGTGTGGTGCGTGTTCAATATTTTATCTGGGATGTCTCTCCTCGATCATCCTCATAGGAAGCATCATTTTATTGTGAGTTGAGTTGTCTACTGGTCCCACTTAATCAACTCATTGGAAAAGTGGAAATCACGTTAATCAATGCTATTACGAACTGTATGAACAAATTGAAAATCACTTTATCATAAATTACGTGCCCTCTCGGTGCATCTTATAAGAGGTACCTAATATAGTTATTTACTGATTGATTATTAATCAAAACATTATTATTAAAGGGGGAAAATACGACGGCATGCAGGCCTTCGTGCGCTCATTTAGGGGATCTCTCACAGAGCCATAAACGCCAAAATTGGTTGTTTATCAAGAATATGAAAACTACAAACTTCGCTGAGAGAAGGTCCAATTATGAGACTGCGTATCTGGGTATATAGGAGGATGTGCATATCACATATCACATCTTCACTCCGGCACTCTCTATTTCTACATCATTCCGTGTGTATTTTAGAGTGTCTAACTTGAAATTCTCTTCCTCCGGCGGAAAACAAAGATATCAGAAAAAATACCGACGAATTCAAATGACGACATCGTTACAAACGTAATTGATCATTATCATAAATCGATCAGTTTTCTGTACAAGAGTGCAATAATATTTCTCTGTTACATTGCATTCTACACGCAATATATGCGATTGTTGTGTGTGATTGGAATGTTTATAGGCCCACATGATAATTTTCTGCTGTTGGTTTCACACGAGTCATTTAAAGTGAAAAGATCCATCATCAAGCACAGCATAGTTGGTACAATCTTTCAACAAATTTAGAGACAAACGAGTAGTCTCGCCATTAATAACAGTAATTTTAACGATTTAAGTGTGTATTGATGGTATGAGTGTGTGTGCTATCCACCCATTAAAATTATGTATTGGGAAAATGATGACTCTATATATCTTGTCACATGGTGTGTTCTATACAATAGCGCAAGTTTAAGATGTCCTGCCTACCAGAGACATTTTTGTTTTCTGGGTTTAATGTATTTCATTACAAAAAATGCCGAAAAAAAATTGAAACCAGAGAGGAAGGAATATACGGTGGTAGGAACCTCTCCTTCTGATATGGATCGATGAGTTTCCTTAATGCACAAATGAAAATGACTTTTTCAATCTGTGTTGAAAAAAATGGGTTTTATTTGAAAAGCTCCGTTCTCGCAGGAAAAGTTTTCTCGGAATCGTATCCGTCCCACGTTAACAGGATCATCCCTCCAAAACAAATATCTCACCCCGTTTCTCTGAAGGAAAACGTTTTTTATCATTAAAACAAAGTATAAACATAAAATTCTTGGAGCAGCATGAAGATCACCTACACTCTACACACACCCATTTATTTAGTATGTGTAGATAGATACAAACTGTTAGATTTTCAAGATTAAGGAGAAACGATACGAAACATATTGAAGGTACGCTTAATGCATTTTGGTCAGAATAAATAAGTGCACTCTCTTCCAATATTAGGCTCATTTATACAAAAATCATCTTTCTGCATCTGGACCGGAAGCACAATTTTTGGGTCGAAAGCCTCCACAATTTTCCCCCAAAAAAAGTCAATTTCAGAAACATGTGGGCTTCCACTTAAACACGCGCAGGGAATGTGTCTTTGTGTGTATAAATGTAAAATAAAAGTAATGATGATGACATATTTTTGAATTCTATCACACACAAGGGTAGAAATTGACTCGTTGTGCCTTGTATCTAATTCGCACTACTATATTTAAAGGGTACGATCACCCACACAAGGCAACATCTTCTTCCTCCCTTTCCCTTCATTCAAGACTCCCTATAAATGCTTTGTTGACAAGCCTTTAAAATTGTGAACTTGCAAGAGCTGCGTGAATGAAATCAGCCATTTTTTCTCTGTCGCGCGCGTCTAAATGGGTAATATAGAACACATTCGTTTTTTATCTCCTTTTCTCATCTGCTCCCTCATAATAGTGACAAGACGAAAGCAACAATTTTCAAAAAAGACAAAAAAAAGATGTAATCATATGCACAAACATGGATAAGGTGGAAAGGGTTCGGAAATCGTATATGAACGCTCTCCACATTCAATCAGGAGAATGCACAAACTTACAGCTTGCACACATTACTATTTTCCTTCCCTGTCCTGTCCTCGACAACATAACCCCACTTAATGCCAGGCAGTCTGTTGTGCTATTACCGTTTATTTATCGTGTTACGAAATAAATTCAACGAAATACCTCCTATAAATATATACCACATGTGTGCCTACTCCAAGGAAGTGTGCCTTGTGAGACAGTCAAAAAAGTACTATAGACACATACAGGGTTATTTATAGGTAGAGAGGGAGGCAACTATACAAAATCTATAAATGACGTTCTGTATAGCAATTCGTAGTTTTCAAAGCTATGATGACGCTCCTGGAAAAATCTTAAACTCTCCTTAATGAAAATTTGCCTTAAAATGCGGCGTGCGTGTATTACGCATCTTCCAAAACGTCTCGTTGATTATGGCGAGTATCACAGCCCTGACGCGCAGTATTGCTTATAGTTGTACGTATACGAACATACAGGGAAATATAACTACAACGTAATCCTTTTGCACCCAACCGTTCCAAATTTTGTTTTCATCTTGTCATTCGGTTGAAGTGTACATTTGGGTAATGTGTGCAATCTTATCCGCGTATGTACGTACTTTACTCTTATTTCCCCCTCCGCTTTACCCTGTACTATCATCACCACCCTGTTTTCGTTATCGTCTTTCCTCTCATCATCATCATCATCGCCATCGTCGTCATCATCCTATTTTTCCCTTTTCCAAAAAACTGGTAAAGGGAGAAAAGTTTCCTCGTTTGTTCGTTTTTTCGTCCCACTTCATAAAGTTTAAAATTAAGTTTTTTTTCCTCTGTTTTCCCCTACCGACCATCTTATTCTTGGGGTCTTTTCAGTTTTAGATTAAGATGAAACGACAGCGAGAAAAAAATTGTCATTAGGGGCACACAGATGGAATGGAATCAATCACGTTGATAGCGAACCAACAATAATACCCCTCTACATATACACACACAGAAAGGGAAAACACTGTGAAAATCCCTAATTTTAATGGCATTTCCTTTTACCGCAAAACTCCTCGTGAACTCAAGCTTTTCATTTTTCTCTGGTTGAGTCCGACGAATTTCCTCATTATAGTTGTTTATGATTGTTTTACATACAAAACCTTTAAATGCGGATGCCTGGCAGGCTGCACAGGAATCGTTGTGTATGTTTTTCTTTCATGCTTCTGAATGCGAAGCAACTTTTGAGGATATCGCTCGATACTCGATACCCAACATTTTCCTTTTACGTACATTAACAGCTTCGACACATTAATTTATGTACAATATCTCTCCGGATTTAATGAGTTTAACGGCGAATGGAGCTCCTTTCTTTCAAAGTGTATCTCGTCTTTTGTACAAAACAAAGGAGATCATTCTAAATATTTAGGGTTGTTGGTTTACAATTAATATTAAAATATTTGCAAGCAATACTGTGTGACGACCAGGACAAGACTGCACAAGAGAAAAAAATTTGAGCAATTTTACTCGTCGTGCTACTATTATAAACCAAACAACACATTATGAGCAGTAACAACACTGTTGAAATTCAAAATATCCCAGATCAAATTATTGCACTCTTGTGCTTCTTCCTACAGAAGAAAGCACCTCAAATGCAAACAGGTTAGTGATTTTGTTAAAATCGTCCATTTACCCGAAAAATAAGAGAATTCCCCATACTCTCTCTCTCTCTCTGACCAGTTAACTTTATTCGACACAATAGATCGTGGAGATATCTTTACCCTGAAAAATACATGCGAATGCACACCTATTGAAAATCTCCACTGGTCCGACATCATCAGGAAAATAAGAATGGCAATCCTTGATTTATAGCATGGCCCCGCATTGAATCGCCGCAACGCCAAGAAACCCACCCTAATTTATGACCTATATTATTCTCCATCCACCACTTTTCACAGTAACAACACCAACGAGAGTGCACTAATCTACAGAAACTACGAGCGAGATACGTTTTCACCGCCATTGTCTTCTTTATAACTAGAATGATAAAAAATCACATTAAAATGAATGTTACCTCACTTTTCGTTAATTCCTGTAGTCCTGCACTCCTCTCATCCTTCTCCAATCTTTGAGCTTCGTTACATTATTATTATTATTACATATGCAAAGGCATGTAAGTGCCTCATCAGTTCTTTCTTTTTTTATGAATCTACTATACAAACTCCTATAAGCCGTACACAACTTGCTGTGTTTATGTTGATAGTTAAACAAGCAAAAAGGAATAAAAATGGTAATAATAATACATTTCATATGTATTTCTTATGAATCTACTATACAAACTCCTATAAGCCGTACACAACTTGCTGTGTTTATGTTGATAGTTAAACAAGCAAAAAGGAATAAAAATGGTAATAATAATACATTTCATATGTTCAAGGATGATTATTATTACGATTATTATTATTTAGAAGGTATTTTACATTTTATCTCATTCCTTTTATTTTTCTTCGTGCCTTTCCCTTGTTGATGAACCCAACTTCTCCTCCATCTTTTTTCGCTCTTTCACACGAAGAAAATACGGTAATCGGACGGGCTCGTTTTGATTGCTCGCCGTAGTTGTGTCAGCCTTCAATATATTGCATTTACGTCGTTTTTTACTTAAGCAAGCGTCCTACTGTATATATCAAGAAAGACACAATAATTGTACCATACACCTGTTGGTAACCCTGCATGCAGAAAGAATGGTCTTGAGAATATATTATTCCTATTCCTGACATTCCTGAATTTAAAGAATCGTACATGGGACTAGTGCATGAACATGTTTACGCTAAATAGAAATTTTTACACGTGGCTATAAAACAGGGAATTTTTCAACGCCAATCCTTTCACAATATGTTCTTGGTAAGTCTCCTACCGCCATTAAAAGCAAATTTTCCCGTTGTGTAAAAAAAAATGAAATCTCCACCAAGTTTTTTCACCATTTTAAGGAAAGTAAAAATCCGATTCTCTTTCCCAATTTTCAGAACCAATAAAATTATTTTTCAAGTAAAAAATCAGCCAATGAGAAAAATACAATTGACAAATTAAGCCCATTCCCCTCTCGTGTAAAATATCTCCTGTCACTGAATTCACGTTCACTTTGTATTATTTTCAGATGTGAAAAATATATACCCATTTTTTTCGTCGCCCAAACAAAAAATTTAAATTATTACAACATACTGGAGCTTCAGTCAAATACATTCATATATCAAATATAGATAGTAAGATAAGACATTAGATGACGTTGTAAAGGAATAAGCAAAAAAAATGCTGTAGCAAACATGAATACCTATACACATACTACAGCCAATGATAATGATGAGTTTCCCAGCAAAAAAAGTTGTTCTGTTGTTCCATATCACAGTAGAAGTATTGTGCCTGATGTCACATGATGACGCAATAAAATCTTCCTGTCCCTTACTTATTTTCACATTTTTTAGACTCTTTTTTTACATCTTCTTGTGTTCACAGCATGATCTCAGCTCATAAAAATTTCAACTCTTCTCCGGTAATAAAGCGTCTCAGAGAGAAAATGATTGTAACTCTTTACAATAGCTACTCATTGTGTGCCCATACTCATATAATTCGATTTATGTGGATTGTTCCTAGCGAAATAGTTCTCATCATCACAGGGCTTTATATACCCAAGGGATACCAGAAAAAAACGCCAGTTTTCTTCATCTTTTCTCCTGGTTCCAGGGAAGATTTTATACACAAAAATATTTTGAATTGAGTCATTTTCTTTGCCCGGTCAAGGGTTGACAGGTGAATAAAACAATTTATTAGGGAAAAAAGGAAGACATATATATACATACACACACAATCACATCACAATATGTAAAATAAATAATAATAAGGAAGAACGGCTTTTCTTACTTTCGTGAAAATGATACAAACCAAGTAAAAAAAATTTAAAGCTCAAATACAAATGAATGTCTGACGCTATTACTATTATTCGCCCACCAGAAAGCTCATCAACCTATCAAAAAATTCCAATGCTCTGTCTTCATTATAAAACGTGTTCCTCCATATATCGACGCAGAATTCATATGTGCGCCACACTGCGCCAACAGCCGACCAGTCAAACACAAAAGGTCTTACAAAAAATCATGCCATTGTAATCAGTCCCTGGCGTAGCGGCCTGCTGTCGTACCGTATATAAAAACTACTTGAGCCCGTCGTAGTTTTCGTCCAACTGTATGCGAGTTTACCAAATATAGAGATTTTTACTGTCATTGCAACAGCAATAGAAAATTATCATAAGTTATCATTATTATATATATTCCTGCCATCAAATCAACGTTTTATTGAGCACACGTTAATAAATTGTGCTGCACAACAAGTACTAGTACTACCACCAACCACCACCGCCATTCAAAGTAATCGTCCGTCGTCCCGTATTCCTACGTTATATTGCATATCCCCGCAGTAATGCAGTTTAATTTGATATGTTATCCAAACCAACAAACCTTCCGTCATGTTTAATAATATGTATGTATGTATGTATGTATAATGCACGAAACTGCCAGTGTTCTGTTGCACAGAAAAAACATGCAAAATTGTACCACACCCACATCCGGGGCGGTACATTGTTAATCACAATAAAAAGCCAATCTTAGTGAGAGGAGGAGGGCACTCATGGCATAATATTCTTTGATTAACGTGAGCAATAAATGATTGTCAGAGCGTGGGCACATTTTCAATGTTACCGCATCATATATGAAAGTAGAATAGGTAGGTAGGTACATGAAGTGATGTAAGGCTTACGACAAGCGCAATACGGTGTCCTACTATTTTCCAGCGAAGGCTAGTAAACTATAGAGCTTGTTAAAGATGTTGTAATTTTAGTGGTTTCATTTTCCCAGGAATATGACCTGAATTTTAATCGTAGGTACTGCCGCAAAAAAATGTTTCTGCATTTTCTCTGTGCCAAGGCGAGAAAATTTAAAAGAAACTTTGAAGCAAAAAAGAAAGGTTCAAACGGTATGAATGAGTGTCAACAGGGAAAAAGCGTATTTCAGTTTAATTTCGCGCAATAAATCTACCAGTTACCAGATGTAAAAGACGCGTTTTATTTGTCTCAGTTCGCAGAAAGAGGAATTGCATGATCAGTTGTGTGTACGAAAAGAGCGGAAGTTCGAGTACACACACACCACACAGTAGTCAATTATCACAATGACTTGTTGTTCTCTTTCTCTCTTTCCAATTTTCCGTATAGATGAAAGTAGAAAAAGAAGGCGATTAAGAAGCGGCTTAATATCGTGTATATGTGCATTTGTGCCAGCCGTGTCACGGAATGTTGAATTTACTCCATTTAAATCGGTACAATGCATGACCATCAAAGGATATAAGTTGATGTCTTAAAAATCTTTCACTAACGATTTCTTCGAAATCCCATAAAATCCAATGATGATGAAACGCACATCTCACACGCTGTGTGCGTATATTATGTAAAGCTATCTCTCTCTCTATACACGATAAGAAGTTTAGAATAACTTGCTTCAAACTTTTATCATGAAAATGAGTCAAGCAACAGCAAAATAATCTCCTTGCTGGCTTCATGAACAAAACAGACTGCTTTTCGATTCCGTGTATTTTGGAAGTACCGTACAAATGGCTACGTGTGCGTGTGTATCCATTTTATGTGCTTTAATAATACGTATTTTCAATGAATTTGTTCCTTTACGTTTTGACAGCACATCAACACAAGTACACAGGTCAGCCAGAGCCAAACCAAACCATCATCCTCACAAACAACCGTATTATCAAGTAGTAGCCGACCGACAACAGTAGCCTACAGTTTAGCAATCACGTTTATATTACACCGTTGTTGTAATACACTCTCTGAGAGAGAGCAAAGTACAATAGCCAAGTTACGTAATCACATGTCCTTTTTTCATTTTTAACAGCTCCAGTGCCAAGCCCTCCTTTTTATTGATCTTCTCTATCTCACAATAGAGAAACGTGCCGGGTTCGAGTTGGAAAATTTTTTCTTTCATAACAAGTAGTGTGGTACACTTTCCAGCGGTATTGATATCTTTTTTCAAAAGATGCCACCTACGTACCACGCACATCCGAATATATATATCTCCGCCGTCTGTCGAGTATGTGTACAGGGCTTCATCTACACAAAAAAATGACTACGAGCTCGCTCCTCGACGGAAAAATTATAATCAAGGTATCAATTGCCCAATAAGAATTCAAAGCACATTAAAAATTTCCACGGAAAGCAAGATAATGTACTTAATTTTTATGATTTTCAAGTAAACACGGTTAATTTTAGTTTCAACCCGTGTATGAAGAAGACTAACAACAAGTCTGGCATTTACGAGTGGATTTTAAAGATTGCTACTTTTGATGACCGGCTTTCTTCTCATATGCCATTAAGACGAAGTTGAAGTTGAAGGAAAAAAGTTCATAAAATTTAATGTTGTGTAATGCAAAGGTATGAGCACATTACGGCATACCATGTATACACATAAGGTAGACAATGATGGTAAAATCCATAAAAATGCTTCTAAAATCATTCGAATAAATCACAATATCCTGGCATTTTGGAAATTATACGCGAGATTGTTTTTCTTCGTTTGAGCTATATGAAAGGAGTAAAACGTCTCTCTCTCTCTCTCTCTCTACATACACACACGTAACATCCTGCAATATGCTACATATCTCGTTGCAAGATATAATTATTTCGGTAGGGGTTATGACATGTTTCTGAGGATTTAATATGTACAAAAATAAAAAACCCCTGCTCAAAAAGAACAATAATATCATCATCATTTTCCAAAAACCAACTACTGCCTAACTTTACCCATATTTATATGAAAGTGCCCATTTCATCGCATAAACCTTTCATGTTTGCATAGTCAATAACAGTACACGGCATCACGGTAAAGAAGAAAGGGGCCCTCAACCGACGCACTATTGTTCAAATTTGTTGTGTTGTTGTAGGGAAAACGACGAATAAACTTAAAATGTCGAAATGTTTTATGAAATTTTGTAATTGAAATTCGTTTTGTGTATTTCTTTGTATTGTGTATAAATGTATTGTACTATAGTGTAGTTCGAGTAGGTATATAGAAAAAAAGGAAGAAGTTGCAAGTTTTAGTCGGTCGAGAGAAGTTGAGCTGAAAGCAAGGCACTCTCTCGAGAGGAGTTAACATAGTCTTTGCGAAAATTATTATTTTAATGATGACTTTAGTAGTAATTAATTACCGCAGTTCTAATTTGAGTTTTTAAGAAAATAAATGCTGT
>JAHZNE010005267.1:0-29062 GCA_027744055.1 Callyntrura sp. NNG-2020
GTACGTTTAATACAGGGGCATTTACATACATTGTGACATTCTTAAATCAATCCATTAATTAGAGATCAGTTGAACTGGGAAACCTAGATTTTCTGTAAATGCCATTTACTTTTCATCGACAAACTCATTATTTCACGTTCAATCAAACAAAATTCTGATTCTGACTCGAAGAGCTGTGTAGTAGTGGTTCCACTCCAGCCAGCAATAAATACCAGAAAGAATGTTCCTACACGGGTGTTCCATTAGTTTGGCAAAGTTTACGAATCGGAAGCAATAATCTGACTTCACCACCATCAACCATACTATGACTGACTACTTTAACCTGAAAGTAGTTACTGATAAATTGCTACCGCGTTCTGTTCCGTTGTTGCACATAAAAACAGAGACGCTTCCTTATTTCTGTTATTTTCCTCCGAATGCTGCTGCTACATTGAAATTGGAGTCGACAACAAATATTTTACTTTTCGGCGCATTTCTAATCACGCAAACAATTTTTTTTTTCATCCTTGCCGCGGTATTCAAATGTACGGAAAAAAGATTAGAAATACGAGCCAGAATCAGAATACGTAAGTAGGTGCATGGCAGCCTGCTTTTTTCCCCGTGGATAATTCATAAGTTCAGGTACATAAAACGAGATAAAGCAAAAAAGTGCTTCGTTTAGAGTTACTAACCGCGCTTCATTCTCAATTACTACTGCTAACTTGCTCTACTACAGAGAAGTCCTCTTTACACGGCAGCAGCAAGTAGCAGCAGCAACCAAACCAGCCAGCAAGAACCCCGACGTCTTATTGCTTTTCAACAAAGCAGCTAAACACTATACTGCGGCAAGAACACCAACGCTACTTAACTTCTTCATTTTTTACTCGTGTTTCTGTCTGCTTCATTATTCATGCTGAATTGCCCTTTTGGAATGACAAATGGTTTTGTAATACTATGCTTATTAGCATTAACATGTTATTCTGTAAATATATCTTTTGCGTTGCATCATTACATTACTTGCGACTTGCGAGCTCAAGTGTGTGCATGTGTGAGTGTGTGTGTGTGTGTGTGTAGGTATGGCTCGGATGAGAGTAATAAGATGAAAGGAACACACAGGGAAGGGAAGGAGAGAGAGGAAACAAAACGATTACATATAATATCAGTTCCTAACAACTCGCTACACAACACACTACACACACGCATTCCAAATTTGTGAACGTACATAAACGTAGCAAATCGTCAGGACAGTGATGATGATCACCAGCAATTTACACACATATAGTGTCTTGAGATTAGATCATTAAACTCGTATAAGCATGGCAATACATAAAATTAAATGGTTTCAATACGAGTAGCAGGCTCGTCAAATAGTGGAGAATTTATTACAAATTTTCCACCCATGCACACTCCTGTTTTCGTCGGCCACCACCTTGTGGGCTGCTGTATATATAAAAAAGGGTAAAATTGACTTATCATCCAACAATGTAAAGCGTAATTTCCCTTGGTTTGACATTTCCATTCTGAGAAAGAAAGACAGCCACCACTCTCGAGAAATATAAAGTTTCATTATTTTCCAACACCCTTAATTATTGTAACGACAACAAAAGCGTCAAGCACTCTTTCAAACTCTCTGGTATAACTCTACAATGTGTACACAGAGCAAAAGCACACGGAGCAAAAGCAGTTAAAGAAGAAAAACTGAATGATGAAGTCAGAGTCATGGAAGTAACGGCGAAAAAGTTTTCCGTTTTTCTTCCATTGTTTTTACGTTCCTGGGCGCTCCACAGGAACAAACAATAATAATAATTTAATACATAAGAACACAAAAGCTTTTTCCTTTAGAGATATAAAAGACGTAAAGAGGCTCTTCTCTGGTAACATGGCCAAAACTCTGCGTAAAACTACCACTGCGCACACTTTTAACCGTGGAATGGTATATATATTACAAAAGTTTCTTGTTGTAGCCCAGCTACCCTAGAAAAGTATATGGCGTATAGCTTTTTTTGTTGGTTTTTCCGACGCTCTCAATTCACCGCTCGTGTCGTTAGTCCTCTCGTCGTTGCTGTGAGCAGAAACAGTAACACAAGTTTTTCGACAAGTAATGACGCGACAGTAAAAAGGAAGAAACGAGCAGTTTTTTTTAGCAGACGCAGTTTCTCTGTTTTTCTTTTCTCGTTCCCCCTTTTTTTCTTTTTACGCTATAACTTGTATACTCAACGTTTCTGTTCGGTTAGATAGCAGATATATATCCTTCTTTGCGTGGTTCAACTTGCATTGATCGTTTTTAAACAGGAAATCATGGAGCTTGTTTAGTAAAGCAAGAGAGAGAGAGAGAGGATTTGAGACCCAATCCTCAAGCATCAAACAGCTTTACGCTCCTGCTACCAATACTCTCAAGATGGGCAATGAAGTGTCAAAAGAGTTTTTAAGAGATTCAATTCACTCTGGTTTACTTCAAGTTTCCTTCAACACTTGCCAACACCGATGAAAGAAAAAACCGGAGGGCTGGGACAAAATAAAGTAAAGAAGCGAAAAGGCATTTTCTCTGAGAGAAACATCCTCGTTTATTACTCCAAACGCATAAAAAAGCAAAGGAAGTGGAATATTGGTAAAAAAAAGAGAGGCAAACCATCAAAACACGGGCAGGAATGAAAATAAGTTTACCGTGTGCTGGTTTCCCCACTGCTGACTACTAACTTGCTCGTCGTCGTAATGCTGATGACGGCACGCACTATTACAAGCAATGAATGTGTAACTAACGCAAATAAGCTGAGGCAATGGTAAATGTAACTTTTAAAAAATATTGCATTTCATTTCAACAGCCATATTTTACGCCAACGATCTAAACTACCTACCTATAGAAAGGCTTTATAAAAGTTAGTTTGGTAGTTAAAATACATCAGGATTCTATAATAATACGCGAAAAGAAAATTTTTATGCTTGGTTAAGAATTCTTAATGAGATTATTATTGGCCCGTTCTTACAATCTTGAAAGGAAAATGATTAATTTTTATTGCTTCCGATTTATCGCGTTTTTTATCCAAATGCAAACTACACACGAAGGAGCCAAAACAAATATTTTCTTAGATAACGTGTCACTACTGCTGCTGCTGCATGCATACAATTACACCGTGAAGTGTAGTGAAGCTTAAAACGGAAAATTAAAAAAAGGCTTTTCTACGTCCAGTATGTATGGCAAATTGGTTTGAGGAACGATGCCAATGCCACTGTGAAACCAATACATGCACACACAACATTCCGTATCAAGTATGACGATAAGATAACAATACTTCTATGACATTCCAGATTTTTCAGAGAGATAGCTCCTTCTCCACTTTGTAAATAGACTTGGAGAGTAATTTCTTATGCAAATGAGACATTTGTTCACATCTCTGCCGTGCCCAGATCACCAGTCAGCACTAAACATGTTAGTTTTATTTTTATGGTGATCTTTCCCTGCTTGTGGAGGAGCAACCAGAAATTCAAGGGACGTTGCCAAATTATGTGAATATTCTAAACGGAAAGATTTTCCAGAGAGTGAGAAAGAGTTGGCGATGACTGGAGAGAAGTACTCTGTTGTAAGAAAAGAGCTGTGTGTGTGGAGTGAATTTACATAATATTAATACATAAAATTCATTCAGTCTCAGTCATGACTAGAAGAGAGAGAAGGAGGGGAAGAAAAAAGTAGAAACTCTTTTATTCAAGTTGATAAAAAATACGAATGCTTCACGAAGATCACGTACTAAAAATGCATTCTCACATTCCGAAACGAATATTAAAACAATTTTTTTTCGAGTAGCTATTATCTCATCTCGTTGTTGTATGTTTGCAGTAGAATAGGATAGAGTCGAGAAAAGCAGTATGTTCACTCGTTGTCAAACTATAAAAGGTGGTCAGGTTCATCACTACGAGAACATGATGCTGCCAGCCAAACCACATTTATTTCGTGGAAAATAATAATAATAATAATAATAATAATGGTAAAATAACGAAACGAGTAGGATGATGATAGAGACCAACTCGATTCTCTGCTGGAACAAAGAAAGCCGCATCTCAATTTACACCGTTTTTGGTTAGATAGCCCAGCAAGATACCGTACATGCCCCCGCATGGGTAGGTAGGTGAAGACGGTTGTTCTATGATATAATAATAACAACTCGGTACTTTAGTTAACTTGAACTTGTTCCTAAACGTGAAACAAAAGACTCTTAACCAACAATGCATACTTACCTAGAAACTTTCTAACTAGTGGTGTGTATAGCGTTATGATTACACGATTACATAATGACAAAATTCAAGGCAAAGATAATCTACTCAAGACTTTCTTTCAGATCGTTTGTGGGGTTTCGGCATATACACATATCCTTGTGTACACCTTGTCTTGGCTTATAAATGTGCTAATTACCATTTCAATCATTTTTTGACCGTTTACATTTTTGTTGCGTATTTGCAGTAATCAGGCGTGTAGATAGAATCAAATAATCATTAGTTAACACTGTAATGTTGAACATTTCAGAGAGTTTTGAGCTCCACGGCGGTCTGTGAATTGATTAGGTAGATTTTATACCTGAACTGAATTATGATTCGGCCTACTAACATATCATTGCATCATCATCGTCTCACATTCTGATAAAAAGTGACCATGATGAAAACGTACGTTTTTAGGTACAGGTTTTACTTTTTAAAGGACATTTGAAGTGAGGAAAGACACAAAACAAATGATGACGGCAGTCAATAAAGATTTTTTTTAAAGTCACAAAATAAAAATGAAATTATAGTGGAGTTGAAAGCTCTTATTTTATTATGATTTACTTGCTAACAAAAATTCTCTGTATTTTGATATGAGCCAAGAATAAATTAAGAACAAATTGCAACTGTCTTTTTGTAAAGTTTACAATTAGTTATCAATATGCCCAAAAAACTCCCAACCAACTGACAATGACAGCTAAACTTTGGGCTGTACTTGTCATTCGCAATATACAAAAAGATAAAAATTTTGTTATTATGACTGTTTTGTGGACTATTGCCACCGCTTCCAATCCATAATAGAGTTATTGCACGTTCTTGTCGGTCTGCAACATTTATTGCCGCACTTCACTCTTTCAATGAACGTTTGTCCATGACACATCATTCTTGGTTATTATTATTATCATTACCATTAAAGATTATGGATTCCACCGCCGAGCTGTCTTGATTATTACTGGCCAGTCAACAAGAACAGCAGCAAGCCACAAATAATTCGATCTATGCAAACTCATCCTTACAACGCAACACTGGTACACCAGCACCATTCTAGAATTGAATTCCCATTTATACGAGCCTGTTTCCTCTTTATCAAAATTTTTTTAAAGGTGTATTCTGCGGTTGACAGTGGGAGGCAAATTGTGTATGACTTCGTTCAAAATTTGCATCTTAGCACCGTCATTCTCTATTGTCTTCATCAAACGCACCTGTTCGTTCGTGCTGTGAAAACAAAAGTCCGTGAATATATACTTATATCGAACGAAAACAATGTTGTTTCTCAGCAGTGGCAAACGGTCTCCTCGTATTTATAACAAAAGACGGCGTTGTCTACAACACACAGCGCGTCAACATCCACCATTTGTTCATAATATTTATCCCTCATCTCTGCCAAGAGAAACGTGTAATAATATTGCAGAAACACAGATCGTAGCAAGCTACAAATAATATCATCATTGACGTTGACGCTGGTAGTTTGTGTTCGTTGTGTGTGACGTCTGCCTCCCAATGTGAAATCAGCATTCATACATCATTGCGTATATTGCATGCAAACGAGTCCATAAAGATGCCAAATATCGCGCTACACACATGGTTAATGAACACCAAAGTTGATTAAAGCAAAATCAGAGTGTGTTTGATAAAACTAAAGGAAACCCATTAATTAACGGTGATCCCAATAATTAATATTAAAAATATGTATCAAGCTCACGAAATCACACAAGGGAAGGCAAAATAAGTAGAAAAAACAACAAAAATCATTTTAATTGTTAGTGTGATCACATCTTTCATTGAAACTTGTACAGAACAGAAAAAGACAGTCAGATCAATGCAAATGCATTGCTCAATTTTTGCTGATTGATGAAATTAACAACCTAATCACAATCAGGCACACTCGTATTTCAATTCAATACGTATCAAGTCCACCTTCAATCCAGAGAGTAACAGAAAATTATGAGAGCTGCTTTGATTTCAATCAAAAGTAATTTTCTAGTCGATAAAGACAATAATGATGCCACATGATCAGATGTGATAGCCATGAATAATTTTAAATCTTAAAACATTTTTACATTAAAAATGCTGGTAGTTGATCGGCAACTGATTTTTAAATGTTTTCTAATCAAATCGAAGCATGTGCAATGTGCAATTGTATATACCCATCAATATAACTGCGCAGGAAATATTTAACACTAACACAGTACATGTGTGAACCCCAAATCATAAATGGTTTTTAAACATTGCCCCAGTCAACTTTGCATTTTGTGCTGTCAAATAGTTACTTGATGCCGGAGATTAATGATTGTAATTTGAAGAAGTACATGTATGTTAATAAACATCATCAACAGTCAGCTAAATTTCCCAAATAACAATAAAACATAATGCGTGATTGATTACCGTAATAAACCAGATTTGATCATTTCCTCTCCACCGCTATCACACAATCCACTCATCTGTATTCAAAGAGAATCTTTGCTTTGCCTGTTCATTCTAGTACTTCTGATATGACACTCTATCAAAAGTACAAAGGACATGATAAAAGTCAACAAGGCAAAAATTATTTTAAACTAGAGAGGATCAAAAGTTTTTTCTCCTATATCCAGCAGATCAATAGATATGTGGATATAGACAGACAGCTATAATAATAATAAAAAATGTACAGAGACAATGGAACATAAACTTCTTTATATTCCTCCTCTCGTCATCATCGTCGTCATAACCATTATCATCCTCTCTCTGCCCCGAATCAACAAGCAACCGACGACGACTACGTGAGACGTGATATCGAAAAGATGTGATGTGAGGCTGCCTATAAACGCCAACAGTTCAGCGTAATCACAGAAGCTGTACATTATATTGAGTAATGCACATATTAACTACTGCATCTAACACTAGGCAGCACACAACACCAAGCCACGCCAAAAGTGTTTTATCGCTACAAACGATGAATTCGATGTAATAGGGAAACAGCAACAAACCAGCAAAAAATGTTCACTAGTCATCAAACAAGACACATTTTGGTAAACTGTCTGAAAAGCTGGTGGCATTTGCTCTTCCTTTACAGCAGCAGCGGGGGAAACGGGAGAGAGAGAGAGAGAGAGAGAAGAGAGAGAGAGAGAGTAAAAAAGTTTTTTCTTCGTAAAATGGCATCATCGCCAACAGAGTTTATATACCTACTTAAACACACACACACACACAGAGAGATACATACAGTTGAAGCTCAACTTTGGTACTTTACTCCATCTTCCTCTAAAACGCTGTTTGTCTAAACTTTTCAGCTCTGTCTTCTCTCCCAGTGGAAGTAACGCACGCAGTAGTTGGCAAAACAGAGTATTTTCTCCGTCAATATGTTTTTTCCCTTGTAAATACACATCTTCTCGGCTGAAAATATCCCTCTTTTATGTTCTAGGAACTATGCCAAACTGAAATCCGCACAGCATTCCAAATTGTAAGCTACACGTAAAGAGCGAGCAATATAAAGTAATATCCGTGCATACTTGAATAACGATAATAATGATATAACAGAAAAACGCATTTGTTTTCTATTATTTTACGGTTACACAACACAGCTGCAACTGTTCAGAAGAGAGTGAAATAGTAGCCGAAGTTGAGTAAGCCGAAGATTAAGTAAAATTATTTGAATTTTTCTTGCCGTCATCATCATTCGTTTATTTCACAGACCCCAGCTTTTGATCATGTCTTTCGCTCTCTACTCCAACGCTTCAAGTGTTTTGATAAACTTTTAAGCACGGTTTTATACAAAGCACAAGGAAAAAGCTCAGTCGTCACTGCTGCTGCTTCTATCCAACGCTCTGAAACGGAGCATCTTTTCCCAAACATAAAAAGCCTTTCTTTGTGTACAATATGCAGTCCGCTTATGATGGAATATCGACTAGCAGATGTACACATGCTGCCGCACTTTTTAAACCTAGTAACAAAGCAGCTTACCACCACTCGCTTCCATATAACATGCTTTGATCAAAAATACTCTCATTA
This sequence comes from Callyntrura sp. NNG-2020, assembly GCA_027744055.1. Taxonomy (NCBI): domain Eukaryota; kingdom Metazoa; phylum Arthropoda; class Collembola; order Entomobryomorpha; family Paronellidae; genus Callyntrura; species Callyntrura sp. NNG-2020. The sequence goes on from JAHZNE010005267.1 coordinate 8,212, forward strand.
TTTGCAGTTTAAGGTTTTATTGTGGTTTACTTACTGATGTTAATGAAGCATAATTATTTATTGTGGTGTCACTGTATCACCTACAAAGCTGGTTTACATCGGTTACATAAAGCTTTCCTAAAATGCCCCAAGTAACGTGTTATGCACTTTCTCATCAAGCCCGTCAAAATCAGGATCCCATAAATACGTAATAATAATAACGCCGTACTTTTCCTATATATAAACCTATATTTGCATTTTATTTGTAGTAGTAGCAATTTAAGCTGAAACATTATTCCATTATAATAAGTCCACAGGCTAGACACTTGACTTCTCCTTAGCACTACATCAACAACAAAGGGCACATAAGCACGTCTATAGGTACATATACCGTGTGCGCAGCGCTACATTTTCCTTTATCTCGTTGAAACCGTCGAAGTGAGAACTAGAACTTGACTATTCTTGTCTGTCTAGAGAGGAAAAGCCATGGAAGAAACAGCTTTACTTGTTCTCCTTTTCATTACACGACAAAGGTGAAAGATGAAGGGAACATCACAAATAAAGACAGCACGAATAAAGAATTCAAAGGATGTTTGTACGTGCATATATGAGGTGTACGCGAGGTACACAAGAACAATATTATTACTTTGATTTAAGTACATGCCGGAATGTACATTGTTACTCTACACAAATCGGATAGAAGAACCACTAGAACAAAAAAAAGTATTATGGGGAGCTTGTGCCTTCTACAACAATGCGATGTAGAAGTGCTTATATATTTGAGGCATCCACCTTTGTTGTACATTCGGTATACCTGAGCTGAAATATTAAAAGAAAAGCCCCGTAGTAGAAACTAGAAACACGGCACATAAAGAACGAAAAGGAACAAGAACAAAAATTATTCTGTCAGAGTGGGAAAAGGAGAGATTTGAGAAGAATCTCTAATATTCCCTGCTACCATTACACAGCCAAAGGACAAAGCCACGGAAAGAAGAAGAAAAAAGGAGGAGTGCAAGAGACTGGCTTTCATACAATGTCCCTCGTGGTCTTAATACCTATCCTCAGATTTTACCCAGAAGAAATCAGCAATTCTTTTTTTATCCATATATGACCGTAGTAGTAAGTTACATATTTTACCAAAGCTTGCGTATATCGGCCTATATGTGTACTATTGGAGAGATGCCGTTTACTATCCCCATATGTACATATCCGTATAACACATTGAGTTTAAGTTTAACTGTTTAACCATCTTGTTAGCTCGAGTCGGCCGTGTACTTCAACTTGTCTTTTTGCTTGTCAGTTTTTGTAAGACCTGACTTGACTCCAACCTCCAACTTTTTTTTCTCTCCTCCTTTTCTGCTCTACATTACAAGAGTATGCCCATTTCATTAGAATTACGACGAGTCGGCAAGCACAGTACCTTTCTGCCTCCATATCGTACCGTCAAGAAACCTGGCGTTTTCTTCATCCATGTATCATCTAGGTGGATCTTTTTGCCACCTATTCTATCTTGGCCATCATCGTGTCATAGCGTGGTGGTGGTGGCAAGGCAAAGTCAAACATAATAGTTTTTAAGAACAATATAATAGTAACAAAACAATGCAACGGTAGTTGCGCCGTGAAAAGTACACAAACAAGGGCAAAGAGCACAGTAATAAAAGGAAGACTACTGATTGAGACAAGTTAATGCAAGCATTCCTTTTCCTTTTGTGTCTTTGCGTGTAATTTATGTACGTAGGTAGAGGTCTCTCGGCTGTTTTGTTGATACTTCCCTTACGGGACATTTCGGGACTTGCTAAAAGTGCAAACAGAATTAAATTTCATCTAGCAGACCATATTGGTGATCAACAAAGAAAACATAATCAAGAAATATAAATCCAGAACAAACTTTTCATGAGGGTGTAGTAGTAAGCATGTATGTACCTAATACCGTAAGCACCTTACCACTTTCGTTGCTCGTATTGTGAACAAGCTAACAAAGGAAATTGAACAAGTCCTCATTTATACGCCTCGGTTTAAATGTACATATTTTTTTCTGTCGCTTCTACCTAATACCCCATACGTTTGCGTGTGTACTCAGTTGCGTTAAGTTGGGGAATTGTTTTTGCTTTGTCTCTATCTCAAAGGCAGTTTACTATCGTTTTTCCCGTCAAAGGCTAACAACTAAAAGTGTATATACCTAAACACTAATAATACGTACAATTACCACGCTGAAAGTAAAAAAACGCTGTGAACAACACCAGTAGAAATAGTTGACAAGAGCGTTCAACGAAACCCTTTCAGTCGTCATTATCACAATACATTATTATCATCTTCAGGATAATAGCGCCATCAAAAAGACGAAAAAGTTGGGAAAGACGAAAGACTTTGTCTGAGAGGAAAAAGGAAAATAATAATGTTATAACTTGTTTGCTACACAGAGCTCTGCTAGAGAGACAACATCACACACAGCTACCGCAAACAGACCAAAACGACTGTGGTAAAATAATATTTTCTTGGCAAACGCCACTAAATTTTTAAAATCCAAATTCTTAATAGTTTACGACCTGTTTATAGCCTTCCTTCTTGCAGAGAAAAAAAAAGTTTTTTTTACTGAGCACACTACTCTTTCCTTTTTATGTACAAAAATCATGTAAGCAAAGGACTATAAAACTCACAATATGGGAGAAATGCGTAATACATTTTTAATGTGAATATGATTTTACCCTGAGGAGGTCTAGAGCGCTTGTTTGTAAGAAAACGTGTACAGTTTAACCGATGCCACCAGTAGTATGGATCCACATGTTGTTGCATTTTCAGCTATTCATTTGTAAAATTGTAAGGCAAAATCATTTTTCATTAGGGAGAAAAATAATAATACCTACATTTGAGCACAATTTTTTTTTCATTTTCGCCCGGTGCACAAGTATAAACTTGCTTAAGTGACGGAGAAGTCAAATAACACATCGTATCATATCATATATATATATTCCCTATTCACGTACGTTTATAGAGGTAGGCGTTTGAATGCCTATCTAACCTACATTACTTGTGCTGACTTTGGTAGTGACTGTACAGTTACGTACATCTTTTTATCACTGTAACCTTTTTCGACGTGAGTAAACATGTAAACGCAGACAGGTAGACAGGCCGCGATGCGACTCCGTAATATGTTTATGATTAAATACATAAATCCCCATCAAAACTGATCGCCATCATCACCCCTTCGCACACATCACATTAACTGAAGATTACAAACCACTACAAAAAAGGTCGCACCTTGCCGCGCGCTGTTAAAAGTAATAAGCCACATGAGGCAATCATAAATCAAATCAAGAAGACAATTTGCCTGCTATCAAAGTATTAGTTCATGCCACTCTACAAATTACCATTTTTTGTTGATGAGCAGCGTTTAAACTGACAAAAAAGTGGTACTTTTCATGTACGTAGCGCAGCTCGACAATTCGGCATTTTAATGGATTAATGCAAAGAGGAAATGGAAAATTAGTAACTTTTTTTAAAAAGAATTGTCCCGTATTCTTGCTCTTATCAGCGCCAATGCCGTCATGAGTGTGTAAACCATAAAACAATATAAACATCATTAGTCCACATGAACCTATACCTACAATATAATGAGTTGAACGTAGCATAATAATAATAATAATAATAACACCAAGCGAAATCGTAACAATGTATCGCTGTACGTTACAAGGGAATATTTAAATAACCAGCGAGTACAACCTAGAACCTTATCTCTCACCGCTTTTCAGTAGACTCTTCATCATCTGTAATCATCACTCGTCTACCAAGCAAAGTTCAATACATCAAAAAAAAATCAGTACAAGTACATGTATTTCTCATTGCTACAAACGAAATGAGCTACGATGTTTGTTTTTACAGCAAGCTAACATATACCGTGCTACTCCAATATTATATGCAAGAGCAGAAGTAGTTTTGGCAGTTTTGTACGTACAAGCAAGTGTAATAATAATAATGATAATTGCAGTCACTGCAACTCCCCACAACAGAAGCGAACATATTAGGTAAACACCTCCACATGTACTGCTACTTGTGATAAAGTGCCAATGCTAGCAAATGGGTAAAATAATAAGTTGGCATTAAAATTATTACTGCTCACTTTTTGCAGTAGTTGTTTGCATTATCTGAAAAGTGGATGAATACTAAATAGTTTGTTTCATTTGATAACAGGCCTACAAAATTTTACAAGACGTCATTCTGTGTTTTATATATTACAGTTTTATATACGTATGCATTATTATTTACGGTTTGCAGCAGTCATCATCATCATCATCGTCCTCATGAGAAAGTTTATATTAATAAGATATAAACATGTGTACATTTTATATGAATGCATACTTGAACAGACAAAACAAACATACCATGCCATTTTCGCACAGTAGCAATAGTTTTCTTATTGCTACGCGTTTTAGAACAAGTAGCACATGTGTAATCGTATTTTTATGCAAAACCTATTATATAAACGTTCTATCAACAAATTTTCGCAGCGCTACAACTCCCACTTAATAACATACTACTCTCTCTCTCTCTTCTTTCACAGAAAAGCATTTTACTGCACACTCAACTCTTAGGACTGCTGCTTAACGCTCGTCAGAACATTATTTTCTAGTGAACACCGCATCAAAGTTGCTTTGGGTTCACGCCTGCCCGTTCAGCTAGCAGACGTTGAAAATGGCGAGACGTAGACGAGAAATAGTAAAAAAAGCCAGCATGGAAATGGAAATTGGCAATTATATACACAAGTTGTGTTATATGGTATTTTAGCATATTGCACTCCACAATATTGCAGCAATTCGAGTAAAACTTACGTACACATATGATTGTACATTACATGGATATTCATCATTTCGCCTCTCACAAACTAACTAAAAAACGCCATTATACGCCAGAGAAGAAACGAAAGCGAGTGTGTGTGTGCACATTACAGCCGGTCGGTCGCTTGAACGGATTTCGAGCCAAAGAACATTTTGCTTTTTTAAAAAATAATCATAACAGTATTATCACAGCAATACTACTTCGACTTGAACATTTTTTTATTTCCCCTACACGAAACGGCATAAAACAAACATTTTAATAACATGACGAAAACAAAAAATGTGTGGCCCCGTAAAAGTGTCGATTCATTCATTCAGTTAAGATTTGTCATAAATCGTTAAAAAATAAATCTTTAAAGTGCATAAACCATAAAAGCCTGACAAATGCACATTAAAGTTGGTAACAAGATTCGCAGTAAAAAAAAGAGTAAATACACACATGAATACTCTATACATATACGGCATTAAAATGGTAAATTAAAAAAAATAGGTGCATGCACACTGCACACATCTAGGTACCTACCAACACCAACTATAACCACGCTAGACGAAGGAACAATTCACCAAACATGTTCTTCCCCACATCAGCGTAGTCATCATTTTGACTGCCAGAAAAATGGTGATAATAGGTACATGTTGTGCCAGAGAGGAGTAGAAGTGGCAGTGTAGAGAGAACATTTTTTAAAACACTGTTACTCCTTTTTTATAGCCAACTACTGAACTACTGCATCACGGTGTGTTTGTCACAATATGTAATAGAGGCATTTTATTCATGAGTTATAGGGGCCATCACGTTATCATCATCATTGTAGTTAAATATTATCATCTTTTTCTCCTCTCAGCATCATCATCGCCGTAATCACGCCACAGCATACAATTTTCTGATATGAAAGCTGTTGTTGGCTGCTACTTGTGTGCATGCATGCACTTGCAAACATTTAGCACAAACGCCACTCTTGTCTCTTGTAATTTTCCTTTCCGTTTTCTTACATGGTGTCCCACAACCATTTTATTATATGTGTCGTGTTACTTTTTTCACATTTCATTTCACAGATGTATATTATTATGAACGTACACACATGGAAGCGTGTGCAGTGTAAGTGTAATAGTAATTGCTCTAAATGGCGTGTCATCCAACTCGACGCAATAAAATTCTCAGCAGATCTTGGTTATGAAGTAATAAAATGTTCTTTTGTTTTAAATGGTATGTAAATTGGTATGTGCTTGGCGCACCATAAAAAAAGGTTTAAATTTAAATATGTATATTATGGGTTCATCTAAATAGCTGCTGTGTTTTGTTGCTGGCGCGAAATAAGCATACCTCTATCCAGTCTATCATTTTACTACCATTTGATGCTGATAAGGATTTTTTTAATGCTGTGCTGCAGACGTACAACGTCTCACCAAATAGGTGCTAAAGTCGGCTGATATTATAGGTAAACTTATTACAGGCGAATATGACACGCTAAGAAGCTAAGTATATAGTTTTGCGTCCAATCGCAGTCTTAAAAAATGTCGATTTTTTAATACCACGAATCATGTATTTTATTTAATTATAATGATAGGCGTTTCGGTAGGAAAGGAAATGAAGCTATTTTTCTTTCACGCTGAATTAAAGAGTCCATTGCGCTTTGTTTCTCGTATCTGTAAACCTGTCAATTCTATCGTTTTGCGTAATTTTTCTCGGGAAAAGATATAGAGATGTCTATGTACTTTTACAAAAGTATTCCGTGTCATTTGAAGCCGCCAGCCAGCCACTCTCATTTGTTTCACAACATTCCGTAAAATTTTCTCTGATTCTATTATCTTGTCTAATCAAGAGCATTCTTTTTAATTGACACGAAATGAGTTACACCATTATATTTATGAGGCGACGATAGAAATCAGCGGTGGCAGGGTTTAGAAAATTGATGTCTACCCCGCCCTAGTAGATAATATGCACGTTTCCCACAACAAAAGTTCAGATAAACTCAATTACATACTAGAACTATGGTATACCGTTCAAAGCATTATTGAATTTGTAAAAGCGCCTGGCTAAAAAAATCTTGGCAATAAAATAGCATGTGTGTGTGTATGCAAACATTGAAGAAATCAAACCCATTTGAAATTTATTAAATAGAAAACACTTTTTATTAATGTGCATGTGCAACCTCCAAAGCGACGGGTGCAAGCGTGCCCAGAAATTGCATACAATATGTCACTCTACAAATTTTCTTTTCACAGACCTGTATGCACAAAATTGGATCATGTGTAGCATAATCATGATCATGTGCGACATTAATTTGCAACGGCGGTTTGTATTAAATGTACTTTATTGTAGCAAACTGCAGTAGCCATAAACTTGAATGTTCTGTGCACGTGTGCATTACACAAAAGCGAGCGTCTTTGGGGGCTACAGCGAAACAAGTTGAAACAAAATACAACCTTACGGCCCGTGAGCGATTATTTTTCCTAAATAATAAAAAACGCGTTGTTCCTTCGAAAAAAGGGTTTATCGTTATTGCCCCTGTCACGTTGTAATACATACACACGTACAATATGCAACGATCAGTTGGCTTCATGTACGCCATAACAGCTAATAAAACGATACAATGTTAAATCGCTTTCTTTAGTCAAATGGATTCTGTACTTCTGCTTAAAAGTAAGTAATGGCTTAAGTATTCGTGTATTATTATCTACTTTTACATGAACCGCATCCAAAGCATTAGATCCGACACGATGATTGAAATAGTAAAACTCTCCGTGTATGCATTTTGTTTTCCCATGTAATTCCGTGTAATTTTCTTGAGATGAAATGAACATTTTACCCCTCTCTCTCTCTCTTGAGAAGGAAAAAAATACAAGGAAAAATGTAAAAAGGTAGTTTAGAAGGAAGTAAAATAAACTGTGACTAGCTTTTTTTCTAGCAACTCTGTCTACCTTGTGTGTGTAGAGTGTAGATATAACTTGGTTACTTTCTGAGAGAGCAGTGGAGGAGGGCATTATTATTAAGCTAACATGACACTTCACCTCCTGAGTATCATCATTATTACCAAGTAATACCAGTACAGCCACGATCATCATCATCATCACCATTTCTCCTTTTTTCTTGCTCATTCTTCTTTCCAAATGTTATTATTACTCTTTTCAATCTTGTAACAAAAAAGTTGTGTGTGTGTGTGTGCAAGAGAGAACTGGTGGAAGTAGAGAACATATCACGATAACGAAAACAAAAAAGCCTCGTCGACAACGCAAGAAGAATGTATAAAGAAGCGAGGAAAACGATTTAGAAAAAAACTAGCAAGCGAGTAAAATAGTTGAAGATGAGAGGAAAAAAGTTTATTCCTTCACTTCTTACAAGAGAACATACACAGAAGAAAAAAACTTGGAAAGCAGAAACGAAAAGCCGTGGTGTTTGTTGTCTGTTAGCAGCAATGAAAAGGTTGCCTTTACACATTGCATTGGTTTTTCTGGCTGTAGCAGCGCAAGAGATGGAGAGAGAGGGAGAGAGAGAAAAAGTTTATTCTCTTCGTTAAAAAAATCTGCTGGTTTGTTGGACAATGTGACGGCTTCTTAACGTGTTTCTTCCTTCGTTATAACATCCTTCCGTTCCTATTATTCCATTTTGTGTTGCTTGTCTTGCATGACTCTATGTCTACTACTACTATACAAGTGGTATAAATGCAGGCATGCATGCCACCTCAGCACTTATACGCATAACATCATAATTGGGAAGTCTGTGCGGTTTTACATACACAACATACTCCTTATCCGTATGATATAGGTATGCAAGGCATGTATGCATTATTATTATTTTTATTATGTTTTAGCTTCATTATGATCTCTTCCTTTGGGATTCTACGTGCAGAGTGTGGTTATCTATTTAGATGCTCTCCACACTGACAAACACAGTTCCATTAATGTGGCAGCCGAGTGTAAAGCACAACGTAATGAATCCCCCATAGGTATGTATCAAGCCGCAACTGAGATGATGATGATGATGACGATGACGACGATGATCACGGCGATGATGAACCGAGAGGAATAAAACGAACTGTAGTAGTCGTAGCAGTTAGATGGATGTTATTTTTTCGTTTTGCTTGTATATATTTTTGCCTACATATATGCCATACCATCACACACATTTCTCTATTGTTATATTGCATGCCTTGTCATGCCTCTACAAACTCACTCTAACATGCCAATTATCAGGAGTTATATTACGCCATTTTAGATTATATGCTTGTGGTAGTTGTACAAGCGAACTTGCATGCCTGTTGTGTGCGACTGTGTATTAAAATAATGGTATAATACATGCTATTTAGTTTGTGCCATGCCATCATCATCATCATCATCATCACCGTCGTCGTCGTCATCATCATCATCAGCAGCAGCACTCTGCTGTTGTACAAAACAACTCAACAATTTAGCCTTCATACTACTAGGTATGTTTTCCCTAAATGTATACATCTTTAATTCCATACATTTTGAGAATGTTGATGATGATGGCGCAGCTTGATCACTGTGGTATAATCATAATCGTCATTAGTCATTATCATCATAGAAAAAGCCAAAGTAATATCAATTCTCCTCTCCTTTTCTTTTGTGCCAAGTCCCGTCTGTTACTTTTATGATGAGTAGAACTATTTACTACCACGATACTATTCACAACAACTACAAGCAAATGTTAGATACAATCATGATGCTCCTTTTCCAATAAAAACCAAGCTAAGCTCCTGGCAAAACAGGCTCATACTGTTCACGTATTAACTAGCTTTAGCCACACAGTAGTTGTTATGTAGTAGCAGCAGAGCTATAGTAATCATGATAATACGAAGAATTATCAACGGACAGCTAAACTGCCAGAGTCATGCACATTTCTCCCAACAAAACATTATCCTTCTTAATACTGGCTGCTATGAGGGCCATTATATTTTATGAGAATTCGTGTTACTGTTGTTATTTTGTACGTGTGTATCTGAGTTTGAATGCGAATAAAGGAGCATTTTTGTCATGCTTTTGCATGTCCACGCCACTTCACACACAAATAGACGCAAAAAAATGCTTTGCCGCAACAACAAAAAAAAACTAAACAGAGTGCGCCAATCTGCCTTGTAGATTGTTAGTTAAATTCAAATTATTTATAATAAATTTGAATTGAAAATACTCGTTATAAAAACACTATAAAACGGTAGAAACTTTTGAGCCTCTCCGACAGGCAGGCGAATTTACAGCGAAATATAAAAATATGGTGGACGGGCGAATGTGCATCTACTCATTTATATTTCTTACTTTTTTGTTAATCGACAGGGATGAGAATAGGTACATGTGTGATAGTTTGGTACTGCTGCTGGCTTGCCACTTTCAATAAAGCGTTGTCATTTTTGACATTGTAATTTTTCGCGGAGTTGCTTTGAAGCACCCAAAATGAAATTTGAAAGGGTTTCATTTCAGCAATGGCATTTTGGCATATGGGCACGCGTAATTTAGACTTGTAGCTTCTACCATACCAGCAAATTAACAGGAGCACCATCACATATATATACACATTATAGTCATCAAAAATACCATAACAAAAACAGCAACCGTGTGGTGATGGTGTGTGTGTGTGATGAAAATTATCCTAATCATCATCATTTCTTTTGATCTTGATAAGTAGGAATGTGTCTAGCACTGAAAGGAAGCCAACCTACTTATTCACGATGTGACCAAAAATTTACAAAAAGAAGAAAGCTTAATAATATGTATAAGGAATGAATGAATAATAATCACTATATGCATAATTTCAAATATACACTAACTACAGAATCTCACGTTGTTGTAACATTCCCTATATTATGTACACGTTTACATGGTTGTTGCATGTAGGCATATATTTAGGCATATTATATGGTTTTATAGCATCTCTACGGCAGGATTTTCCTTTTTGCTTCGTCTGCACTCTTAGTTTTCAGCATTTTAGATGCTGGTAATGTGATACGAAAAGTCGAAAAGAACAAGACAAAAAGTCTTTTGTTTTTAAATGAGCTTTATTTTTCTTAGGCGAGCATTTAACACAACATGTGTAACCAATTTTGTTGTTTTGCTCTCTTCTTGTTCTGTTATGTTCCTCGTGTGCACGCTGGTTTTTATAGAATTAAATTTTTTTTACACCACCTTACATTTCAATTGGGGAGTGTGGTGTGCGATATTGTCTGGTGATTAATACAATTTGTAAAATAAAATATAAACCCACGACGAGTCCCTTTCTCTGTTTGTGTATTCTCTCGCCAATAATGGGCGGAATCTACAAATATGCTAGTGATAGAACAATTTTAAATATAGCCTACCAAAAGCGCAAATTGGAAACGAAGTAGGATTGTAGGCACATCATGCAAAACATCTCTAACAATGCGTATATTTTGCATAATATGCTTCGATGAAAGAATAAGATAACCCCGAGAGCACATACATACACACAGGTTATCGTTTTGCTGCAAGTTCATTTTTTTACCAATTACAATTACCTCTCTTTTAATGTAGAAACTCGCCCATTACGCAGTGTTAGCAGGTAATTAGTGTGATGTGTGGGAACACCTCTTTCTGTACATTAAGCGATGGCCTATGCTACAGGAGACTTTCGCAGCTATGCTCGAAAAAAGCGTGTGCGATCATCAATAATAAACACAGAGCGTCATCGTCGTCGTATACTCGTAAACTGTTGTCGTACGAACGTAGCTCCACAATACTTCATACTCTCGCGGACAGACGCACACACACATACACACACCACACACCGTTTTTTATTTTCATTTTAGCGCATCGTTTTTATTTGCCACATTTGAGTGCATATGTTTGCAGACACATTATTATTATTATGATCCTTATTACGACAATTATCATATGTAATTACCAGAGAATAAATGAAAGAAAAGGAAATCATTATAATAATAAGAAAAGTATGATATTTATTCATTTACGAAGATAATAACAATATGCACACTTGTCATATTATTCATGTATATGGCTGGTGGCGTGTACGAATGTGTCGCTACGTTTTTTTTACTACAAGATTATCGGCAAACCTCTCTCTCTCTCTAGTGCATAAAAACGAACCGTGTGGCAGCAGCAAAAAAATGTACCGAAACACAATGATAAATTATAAATTATGAGCACACATACACACATATTATTTATTTTCACGTAGAAGTAGAACATAAATTACAACTTGTCTTCTGACTCTTAAAACATGTCAGTCTGTTGTGAAGTATGATGATAACAAAATTATTGTTGCTTGTTCATCTCTAAACTGATGGGGATGATGATGATGATGGCCATCTGAGGAACAAAAAGTGCTGCTGATTGCATCGTTGAACACAGGACTTTTTTCCGAGAGCCTACAGGGAACAATGCCTCACACAACAACAACAGTTCTGTTGAAATGATATCATCAAGATGATACAATAGTTATTGCTAGCGTGTAACTACTACTACTAAGCACCTGGCGGATGCACATTACAGCAGCAATGAAGCAAATTATAGAGGATAGAATAGTGTGAAGGTGCAGCTAGATCGCCAACAAGATGTGACTTCTGTGCTCCCAGGGTAAAAACAATAAATGAAATGCGTTTTCACAACTAATCTACAGGTAATGTCCAAAATGCTTTAATACCTATTTGATTATTTTAAATGAATTGAACGGGGTCAGTTAATTAACTTGCTTTTTTATGTAAACAAGCACAACATGCTGCTGGCTGCGTACACAGGAGTTCAACAATTGTACACCGATCAGATCTATAAAAGAAAATAATTGCTTTGTTCTTATTGATTTTTCTTGAACAAACTGCCAATAACAATGAAACTGCCTCCTATTTAAAAAAAAGCGTGTTAGTGTTGATGGTTTCGTACAGGTTCATATAATATTGCTGCTGTAGTGTATACACAGATAATTTTTATTTAGAAAGAGAGATTCACAGCAGCGTATTCAAAGGAGACGTTAAAAAATAGAAGATAATAAGTAGCGTAATGGTCGTAAAGACGAAAATATTAAATGGCAATTTTATGGCCTTTTTATGAAGGTGTATAATATGCATGAAGAATGGCCATTTAGAAAATAATACTCTCCCTCTTGAAATTTATTTAACATTGAAGCCATAAAAATGGAGGTAGGTGTGCAGGCTGCAAACGCTTCAAACACGAAACTTTTCTTCTTCAAAAAGTTATGTTTGTGTAGTATGTAATAGCCGTAATAACAAGCACATCTACGTAGATGTAATAAAAATGGTATATATACACGGGGACCATAATAAATTGCATGACGATGATGATTCACGGTCCACTAGCCATTTACCATAATCTTAAACGACACTAGGGAACAGATCCGGCAGTACACATACCCCTTATGCATTTAGGATGACAACGGGAATTTCCACTTTTAAGAAGGAAATGTGTGCAGCCCTTTTTTACACTACTTTTTCGACTTTGCCCCAGCAAATAGGAAAACAGGAAGGTTGTGTATTCCCAAATGGTAAATATAATAGTTATAGTAAGTTATAAACCCAGTATTGTTCCTCTCTCTCTCTCTCTCTCTTTCCTCTGCACTTCTCCAAAGGAGTAACTCCATAATACCTTTTTCTCTGCGAGAGCGTAAAAACAAGCATGCATGGTTTATGTTAAACAATCAAATCGACTAGCGACTAGCAAAACCACAAAAGCAACAACACACACAGCATCAGCAGCAACGCTACATTTCCGAGTTAAAGTGTACATGTTCGTGTAAGGGAGAGAGAGAGAGCTGTTGCCTGCTTTTAGGCGTCTGCAATGAGACAATTTCAGGTCACAAATGAGACAGTCAACACGCTGGAAGACTGATTTATTTGGTGTCAGCGCACCACCAGCAGCCAGCAATCCTTCTTTTTTTCCTTTTTCTACCAAGAAAATAAGCTGGCAAATAATCATCGCGGCTTACAATACATATATACTATAGAGAGAGAGAGAGCCTTTATATTAACGCGCGGTGACGTCCATATAGAGACGTACCCATACGACGGCGAATACCACACTGCTATACTGCTGTGCCTCGCTTATTGTTAGTAAAGTCATTCCTTTTATTCTTTTTTCTGGCCTTTTCCGTTCCGACAACGACAGCGACAGATTCTTGTTACGGTTTTTCCTCCTACCGCTACCTACTATTGGCGTGATATTCTGTTTTTTTTGTGCTTTTCCCCAAGAAACATTATTAAGCTTCTATGCCTGACTGCCTACTTTCGTGTACCTTTTTTAGTGTAGAACGGACTCATAAAATATATTACATTAGCAAAAAACTGGTAGTCTTTGCGGTAGTAATATTAGTGATGGTGAGGGAGTGAAGCAGCTACACTTTTAATGGCTCCTTCACAATAAGCGTATATATTGCAATAAAGGTTGTGCAGCAGAGTATTTTGGAACGATCAGGCAAGAGAGAAGAAAGAGAGAGAGAGAGAGCGAGTTGGTGGTGTGTTGAGTCGTAGTAAATAGTTCAGTAGAAAGACTAACGACAGCAACGACCACCACCAAACTGGCGTGGTGGTATGGTGGTGTAAAAGGGAAAAGCCATCATTATACTCGATAAGCGTATAACAAGAGAGGAAAATACCGACTCCGTGATGATGATGATGACGGTTTAGTTAATAGCTAATAGCATACTTCTCTCTCTTTCTCTCTCTCCCTCTTTTGTATATTTTATGTGCAGCGTACCTACGCAGAGTAGTGTGGCGGAGTATGGAGGTATTAGTAATATGAAAATGAAGAAAGGCAACTGCATATAGAGACATTATCTCTAACGCGTAGTTACAAACATATTGACGCACCACCATCATCACCATCTACCATGCATATATTGTTCATTTTTTTACAAGCCACAGCCACATCACAAGGAATCTAATGCAATCTAATACGCAAGTACATAAATACGCGAGCATCGCGATGTTTTACGCGAGAAGCGTCTGTGTGGAACTAGGCCCTAATGCAATCTAATACGCAAGTACATAAAAGCTGTCGTACAAAGTGTCGACGATTGATTAATGACTGTTTTTCTAACAACTGCCTATTTGAACTTGTACACACACACACACACACAAACACACCTAAAATGAACCAGAGGAACTACTTGGAGAGAAACAGAACCAGGTTCGTTCGTTCGTTCGTCTTCATTCTTCAAAGAATTTTTATGACTCGGCTTTTAATGCAGATACGCTGTAGAAAAGATACACAATACTTTTTTTCAATTTTTTTGGTATATTATTAATGAATCATGCTTTCATCATTGCCACAACTCATTTTAATAGATACGTGATGCATAAACGGAATTATTATGCCTCTTAAAATATTTTATTTGTTAGTTAAATGAGATAAGAAAATCGTCATCATCATCATCATTTACCACCGTGGCTGCATTCTGTTGTTGTGTAGAACAGCATTTCTATCGATTTCTTTTATTTCACACATTTTTATGTTACAGGCTCACTTTAGGGCGAAGAACGGATTGGGGTTGTACAAGCTGTAATTCTGGAATGAACGTTTCCTCAACACTGAACCTTAAGTTTACTGACATCAAAGTAAGCCTTTTTCTTTAAGTAACCAACATTATTTCGTATCTATAAACTCTGCTGCAAAAACGTATCTGGTTATCGCTATCAGCATCATAATAACACTGTTGACCGTCCTGCCTCTTATACACCAACCTCTTGGATCCAATGCAACTTTAACAATTCCCTTAAATTGGTTCTTTTATTCTATACAAGCCCAATACCATATCATTTTCCCCTGTAAATTGCTGTTGTTGCAGTGTGTAAAGAGTACTGAACTTTTAGTTCTTGTGTTCCATGCAGTTATAGATAGATGCATACATACTTGGGGTTTGGGTGTATTTGTATTAGCACAGACGAGTTACACAGCCAGAAAAACAACTCACACAAAATATCCAACCTTCACCTCAAATGAACCTTCAAAACAAAATTATTCAATTACATATTGTGCCAGTGGGAAGTAAAATGCTTTTGTGCTCCTTTGAAAAGGGTACTGTCATTAAGGGATGTTCGTGTGTTCACTCATTTCTCTTTTGTTCACTCGAGCTTTTTGTATCTGTCCATCTTCCCCCACGAAATGTGGTATATAATTCCTATACAGCCAATATAAAGAGTACAGGAGTAATTTTTGTATAGGGATATTCATAAGAATAGGTTTGAACGTATGCATGTGCAGATGGTCTAGTTATGTTTTAACAGACAGCAGCAGCAGCAGAAGAGCAGAGACATAGAAAAGAGAAGGAGCATCAAGGGAGTCATAGTGCACGAGTGAAATATGCGTATATGTAATTTACGCAGACAAAGTGCTGCTGTAGGCATCAATTGTGGCGGCGAGATGAAATTACTAGAACAAGCATGTGTAATAAACATGCAATGAACCAGTCAAACCTTTATACGTACTTGTTTGGGAATTAGGGAGTAATATCAAGTAAACCAACTTTTTTTTCTAATACGGTACCGTGTACCGTCAAGATCACATTTTTTGCCTCTAATGATTGCGTGCACAGTGAGAGAGAGAGAGAGGAGCTCACAACGTCTAATATTATGTCTATTAGCAGCTGAATATATTATGGTAAAGTAAACATTACACATTCAAACATATTTTTATCACACAAAACTGCAGCAGACTGCCTATTTGTACCGCACAACAAAAGGAAGGATAACAGTACAAACAATCATTTAGACCAAGTGGACGAGTGAGCTCTCAGTAAATTATTATGTGTGTAGGAGCAGATGGATCTGTCAAGTGTTGGAAAATGAGAACCATAATTTAGCCTTTTGTTTTTGTGTGTTTATTGCATCCATATATTTTGAATTCACACTTTCTTTCAATTCTTTGTAAAAAACATACCTGCGTCTTTTATGCTTATATACTCTTATGTACCACTGGGGACTGGGACTCAACTCGGTTTGTTTTTAAGCATTGATGGCTGACGCGAACGAGACGTCAGAAGTGGTTTTCAAGTAAAAATAAAACGAACATAATGGGTATCACACTACTGTTTATGATCATCAAAACGCTGTTGATTGAATCAACTTGAGTCCTTTCAGCATCACAGAAGCTTTTTTCCTGCGCATTGAATTTCAAAGTTTTCAAAATATTTTCCTCACGATTACTATGCATTACCCAGCATGGTACCAGCAGCAGAAGTGCCCAGCTTTTAATTTCTTTTATTGCCACCCAGCAAAATTCAGGTTTTGTCACAAAAGCCATCAAAAGGACAAACAATACTGCTGTGGCTTCGTTTAAGGTCGTTTTTTGCTTATAACTTGTCATGGTTTAATCAAATGCTCAAGCTCAAGACGAAACTTTTCTAAAAGTACATTATGCATTTTGCCGAATTCACATAACTGCATACCCATGAACATTTTGCGCCTATCAACTTCAGTTCAGCATGCCCGACAAGTACAATACATAAATACAATCAACGTTGAGGCGGCTAAACTACTAAACCAGCCTCCTATCCTAGACCAACATCAATTCAACTACAAAATATATCTCGTTCGTATATAGATTGGATTTTATCAGCAATCTTACTCTCTCGTTTTACTAAAACACGACGACGCGACGACGATCTTTCCTAAAGAACGATGAAAGATGAAGTTTTACAAACCGAGCACCAGAGCCATTCACTCAGCGCGCAGTCAGTGTCAGTAGAGTGGAGGAGTTGGAGATGAGAGCAAGAACAACACGTACAAAACACAAAGAGCAACTCTTTATCGCGTCTTCTCTTCTCAAGAGCTCTCATGGCCCGTCCGTCGTCGTCGTTTTCGTCGTTTCGTAGAAGTGGTGGTGGTTTTAGTGCAGTAGTTACAAGACCTCTACCGCGATGCTGATGTTGATCATCACGATATATATAATTTTATATATACTACTGCAGCATGAGCAATAAGCCGGAGTATAAAATGTATACTTGACGATACAAAAACATCTTTTGAAAAGCGAAGTGAATTATAAATATCGTATCTTGTCGAGATTTTTTTTCTCCTCGTCATTCCTTTTTAGTAGTAATCTTTTCGTGTTTGCTATGCATGGTATGTGTGTTACATTATTACTTATGTGCGTTTTTTGTTTAAGATGCATTTTTCTGGCTCACTCAGACGAGAGAGAAAGGAAAGAGAGATGTTAATGGTGTGCTATGTATCACCTTCTATTTTTCTTTCAGCTCGGCATACTATTGCATGCACACTGCCTGCCTGCCTGCACAGGCATAGTTGTGTTCCCAAATACATTTTCGATGTTCAGCGTTCTGTATATATTAGTTTGTTGAGAGCTAAGGCTGGTTTTGTGGGGAGATTAATGATTAATGTGTCTTATTCGCCTTTTTTTATCTCTCTTCGCTCGCCGCTCTTTAGGTAATTTACTCTAAACCAATTACACAATTAACATGGGTTTAGCCGCTCGCTCTGCTAAATAAATACTTTTTATTAATTGCCTGCTTCCGACAGTGCAATCATTTATATTTCACTTTTAACACCCTCAAAAAACGAGTTTTTTTCTGCAGTTGCAAAACCAAGCGCGTACAACAGAAAAGCGTTAGGTAGAGAGAAACATAACACCTCATCAAAATAATCCTTTAACTAACTATGTTAATTATTGATACAGGCAGAAAATTATGGTAAAAATCTAATCAGGACTAAAAAAAATCATATTCAAACAACGGCTTCTTTTAGCGCCGCAAGTTAAAGATAACGTTGAAAAGTAAACAATACATCATGTCATGATGATCATGATACTTGATCATTCTCATCGGCAGTATCATCATTGTTATCACGATATGATGATTATGCTGATACTCAATAAGAGAATGTAAACATGCCAATTACTGCTAAACACACACATGCCTATTATTTAACATGATTTTCATTATTACTACTACTCTTCAAAAGGAACAAATTTAATTTGACTCCTGTGTCCATTTAATGCTTCTGTACATATGCTAAAACGGCTGAGAATGAAGTTGCCTAATAAAACCTCATCTACTACCATAACTCCAAAAAGTGAATGAGTACAAGAATTTATGTCTCTCTAGCTGGATACATATCTTCCATAAATGTGTGTGTAGGTACATACATGGTGTAATAAGGAGCGCATCGAATTTTTATGGCTTCTCACACTTTCCTGCTAAATACCCAGACATCTCACACTGCTCTGGCTTCTCATTTCCCTTGATGATTACAACTCCACCACATTATAAACATTACGTGGGGTACAGAAAGGCAAAAAAATACACGAATGAAAGAGCGAGAAGAAAAAACATTTAATTTCAAGCATGAGTGGGTCTTGTGTCGTTGCTTGCTACACATTTTCCCTTATTTGTCGTGTGAGCAACTGTTGTTGCTGAATATAACACCAGCAGAGAGAAGAGAATGAAAGAGAGAGAGAGAGAGAGATACATATACATCTCTTTATTATATTATATATAGGCAATCTTGAGCAGCATTGCAAACAGCGAAATGAGCGAGAGAAGCCTTGTAACATAGTATTACATGAAATGTCATCGTCGCGTCGTCGTCGTCGTGAATAGCACTTCAGTTCCATTAACGACATCTGACATCCAGCCGTAAGCTGGTCACACAACCATTTCAACCACTTGAGCCACAAAAGAATTCAATGCAGTGCAATAAGTACTACTTTAACATACGCTTTCAGGTCTCACTGCCTCCTATTATACTATAGCTATGTTCCATATTTACATTATTATTATTATTATTATTATTATTATTATTATTATTATCACTATTATTTCGTTCGTTTTAGTTTGGTTTATGGAACTTTTGGTGCTTTATGTTGGATTGCTTGTGTGCTACTGCATTTCGTATTTTGTTTCCTTTGCCTGGTGCATGCCCTCACCCGCTATTTTTATTGCCTTACTGTTACCACGTTAAGTGGATATGGGGGTGCCAAACGCTTATCTTTTCCTACCACTGGCCACAACGGCTGACATCATTATCCTTGTTGCTTTCGCCAAATGCTTTCTTTATAAAATTACCTCCTACAAATCCGAACAGGAAAATGTTTTTCTTGTGTTTTTAAGTCTCTTACCAAGCTGTTGGCTTGTGCTCTTTTTCATTTTATCTTGCCTACGACAATAGTTTCCCGTTTAACCGTATTCATCCTTTCCACACGACTACTACGGTAGAACTACTAACCCGCAGAGTTAACGGGCAGATATTGTCGCATTACGTGTACTATTACAATTTACAATACACCAGAGTCGCACACAACTTGGTTAAACCTACCAACCACGTCTACTGAAAATGCATAAAAGTACAAGAGCACATATACTCACTGATAAAAGTGTTTTCATGTCATTTTTTTCCTAAGCCAAAATCTGTCTCGTAACACCGCAGGCAGGGACAATCCAGGATTTTTTTTACCATTATGCCTCTATTTATGGAGCTATACAGCCAGCCTAACCAATAGGTACTTAAAGAGCTTTTACTCAACCTACAAGGCTTTTGCGCTCTTTTCAAGCAAAGTAATTAATTAATTACGTGCTTTTGCGTATAAACAGAATATCTAACAGCCGCTTGTTTTGTTGTTTTTTCTCTCATCTACTACCTCTTATCGCCAGTTTGACTACACGTACGTAACAAACAAGTAAGTAGTCGCAGAAAATGATAAATTTATCTGGTAGCTCTTTGGTCCTTGTTGCTTATTTACATTGTGCATAATTACCATAATATTTGCATTTTATTCATCAGTTTTATATTGATTTATAAGCCGCAGGAGCGACGGTTTTATTATTATCTGTCATGTATACACTTCATGAATAAAGAAAAGATTACTATATGAAATATTTACCCATTCGTTGTTCCTTTTATAACTTCCATATAAGTAGGTTTAATGCTAAAAAGGTGTACACACACACAGCAACGTTGCAAATAGCAGTAGTCTAAAGTGTGAGAGGGGGTTACGCCTAAAATACTGCATTACAGTGACAAAACCTATAGTCAACACATCACACACCACCACACACATACTCACGAGACCAGAGAGAGAGAGAGAGAGAG
>JAHZNE010005268.1:0-18238 GCA_027744055.1 Callyntrura sp. NNG-2020
AATTGTCTAGGTCTGCTGTTCAATTATCAATATTATGTACTACATCATTTTATAAGTAGATTTGTATGGAAAACTGTAGCTACGGAACAAGAATCATAAACACATACAACCAAGTAATTTATACACATTATAAATTGGAGTGCCTTTTTTAAACTTTGCGAATTTTATTTTTTACTTTTCTTCACGTCAATTAAAAACATTACAACGATAAACGTACCTGCAAATAATCAAGAAACATCAATGTTAAAAAAACAGTACATTTAAAATGAGAAATGTTTGCCATCATGTAGTGGTTATGTCAATATTTTGTCAGATAGTTCAATATACACAAAATCTGTCACATGTTGTAATCAAATACCTACTTTAAAGATAATAAGCTGATTGATGGATGAATGTCCGTACGTTAAAACTGACAAATGCAACAATGCTTATAATCAATGTCATGGCTATTCAAAATGCACGCTTAGCCAAGGTGAAAGAAAGAATGCAATGTGAACAAGCGTATGTAAACATCAGTACCGATGACAGTGAAACGTTATAGTTTGAACGACAGGGCAATAATATTTTTCAACAGAAGACCAGTGAGGTTTGTTTAAATTTGCATAACACATATACTCCAAAAGGGGAATTTTCCCGTTGAAATAACCCATTGACATTTGATGATTTGCGTGAAAAATATAATCTGCATCACGAAATTACCATTCCATTTGATTGATGGAGATTTGGAGTGGTTATTAAACTACACAGCGCCCTTTATTTTCTCAAGTTGATGAAATATTAGCTCGACAGGTTTTGAGAGACAAGAAATATGTATTTCATTTTTGTTTTAAACCATCATCATGAAAGTTATGTAAACATTTTTCTTGATGTAAGGGGTTAAAAATATTAAATACGACAATGTCCTTCTCGTCTGCTATTGGAATATTATATTATGTTTCACGAAGAATTTGCGGCATTGTACTGGCGTGACTAGCATTCTCAGTTCTAACAAAATGACGAGAAGACATATTTCTTTGGTTTAGTGCACAGTTAAATGAATGCTAATCTGATGTTTGGAAAATAAATTGATGGCAATGGACGTATTTCCTACAAATTGTATCTTATTTCTTCCATTCCCAGTCATTTGTAGTCCAATCTGATATAGATTATGCAGATGTTACAATTCGTTGCATACTTTATTTCATTAGCAAAATACATGTATGGTATTGTAATGGTTGAAATCGAGTTTTATATGAGTATACAATTTTTATGGAATTGAACCAAACCACATCATTATTATACTAATATAATCTTCCATTATACAAAAAGCGACCAATAAATGTTTCTGCGTATAAGTTATGCATGGTTTGTTTGTTTTACACCAAACTTACAAAGTTAGTACTATTGTAACATATCAGGGTTATCTTATCGATCAATAGAAATGTGTTCAATCAATTAATTTAATTTACACAAAACTGCCGTAATAAATAGCTAATACATGATGTGACGCTACATTTTCAATAATAAACTAGTTAAAAATTTAATGGACTCTATGCGGAAGAGCCAAATTCACAAATTTGTAGTGTAGTATTTGAGATACTCTTCCATAGCATCATTGTATGACACTATCGCATTTTGTCTGATGAATAAAATTAGTCTTAGTATAATATTCTCTATTTCTCCAATTTCTTCCTCCAGTTTCCCCATTTCTTTACCCATCGATGCAATACGTTGTAATTTTAGTTGGATGTCCAAAGAAGACAATTTTAAGGTCGGTCTGGACTGTTCATTCTTTTTTAAATGCGTCCCTGCTGGCATTGGGTTGTACAGCACTAGTAAATGTTCTTTATAGCTGTGTTTACAAACATCGCATGACCCATCAGTCATTACAGCGCATCCATGCAGCTTGGGTTCTCCCACCTTGTTCATTTTTACTCCATCTATGCCACATCGTGTGTGACATACTATTTTGTACTCTGTGGCACCGGATTCGTCGACAGTGGCGCAGTTGATGTTGGAGCACACAGCTTTTGGGTACTGTTGCTTACTCTCTTTGATGATGGTTTCTTCCTTTTTCATCATTTGTTTCATCGTGTCAATGTCTCTTCTAACTTGGGTTAAGGTTAAATATCCTGGACAATGGCGCGGGCATAGTTCAATTGAGTAACATTTTTTTCTGTCGAGAGGCGGCAGACGCTGGAAGTGCGACATCGTGTCAATGTCTCTTCTAACTTGGGTTAAGGTTAAAGCAATATCATGGACCATGGCGCGTGCATAGTTCAATTGAGTAATAGTTTTTCTGTCAAGAGGCGGCAGACGTTGGAAGTGCGTCATTACCCGCTGTGTCTCCTTAAAACTATTCTGCCAGCTCTCGGTGTATGCAGTGCGGGCAGTGTTGGATAATGTTTTGGAAGCATTTGCTTTTAGCGATGGCAGATGCTCTACAGCCTCACTGTCGTAACAGTAAACGGTGTCCCGGCTAATGGGAATTTCAACGTCCCTATTTTCTGCCAACATAATTTTTATTAAATTCATGGTGCCACCAGGTCTGTATGATGTATCTCTGGCGTTAGTGAAACAAAAGACAACGTTTTTGCTTGCATCTCGGTGCAGATATGTAAGTATTTCTTTGATGTGATGCCGTAGAAGAACTGGTGTTCTAGTGTCGTTTGACTTAACGATGACGCAAATACCGTGAATTTCGTCCAGGCAAGATAAGGCTGACACAATGTCTCCAAAGTGAAGCTTGTCTTGGTCTCTTCCATTGGGGTCGCCAATGCCAGGAGTATCAATTAACCTAATGGTCATGTTTTTGTGGTGGAGGACATAACCATGGCAGTTTTTACCCAAGGTTTGGCCGGCAGCATTGGAATTGTTGTAGTTTTTGACTTCCTCCTGTTAAAAAGAGGGAGTTCACAAATTCATATTAGAACCGCTTGCTCTAAAGACACGTTAATTGTAGCTTGTGTGATCAGAATTCTTCTTATGTGCATTTCTACATGCATATATTTTGTTCTCAAGCAGAACTAATTTAAAATAGACACATCTTTGCTAATTAGCGCTATGGTAACTTTGTTAAATGTAAAATCGTAAAACGCACACGTCGAACCCGAAATGAAATACAATCAGAAAAATGCGATATGTCTCCGCAAGACATACATATGTACTGTACAGGTCAGACCACGTCTAGTACAGTTTTAGTGGTAGAATTCAATTCTGAAGCCGGTTTGCGATAAGAAGAATTTTTGTCGTTTTACTGTGTGTCTTTCAAAAAATTAAATATTTGAAGTTTTTAATTAAAAAATACTAAAGTACCGCCGATAGCACAAAGAGTAGTAAAAATGTTATCGAGTTTTTTTATAACTTTTGTATATCGTGTGATAGGGACAGATGATAGGGTAACTAACGTTGGACACGATCAAACGCCAGAAAAGTTTTCGAGTGGTTGCAAACCCCCGTGAGGGTTATACATTCAAATCATAATTTATGAATTAAATATGAGATAATTATAGTATAATTACCATTAAACTTTCCTCGTCATTTTTGCATATGTCGTCCCGCTCACCGGTCTCGGCTTCTTCAAAAGAGTTATATTTCATGTAATTCATTACCCCCTCAATCCATGCCGTCTTCCCCGCTCCCGCTTCTCCTACTACCAGAATGTTAAGTTCTGGGAAACTACGCAAAGCAGCAAGTTGGTTTTTCAATAAGGCTTCCTCCTGACTAACGTAATGCCATGTCTTGGATCACTGCATTTAAATTCCAAACGAGAAGCCGGCGTTTTACCGCACTCGCAGTATACATGGTCATCAAATCCGTAATCGACTATAGTCTGACATCCTGTACACGTCCACTTGTATTTTTCCATAAGACTGCATCGCACTCCGGTTCACGGGATTTCCAGCGGAACCCTCTTGTTTGGTCTTGATCCCAACCGAGTTGTACTGCCTGGAATTATTTGGACTTGAGGGATTTGTTGTTGAGCCAGGACATCATCAGTTTTTACCACATTCGATTGCACGATCTGGACATAACTGCCACGATCTGTCTTCATCTCGGGCTGAACATCGCAGTCTACGGCAATGTATTTATATCCCTGCGTTTTCTTTTGAATTTCCTGAATGAAAATTTCCTTGTTGCCCGCCCATTTTTCGGGTTCTTTTGATTTCCCATTTTGGGAGAAGAAATAAACTAGGGTGGTAAATCTAAAATTTCTCAGGATCTCTTGCTTAAGCGACGATCTATCCACCACATACGTAGCTCCAAGTTGAACTAGCGCCTTTGCCCAAAAGATTTTTTCCTTCACCGCGTTCCACTGATTCAACTCTCTGATAATGCTTTCCGGTGACCACGTTCCAGATAAATAACTTTGAATGAAGTTATCTAACTCGTCCACTTCCGCCTTCCCTGACCTTATGGTTCGTAGTATCTGCGATAACTTTGTTCTGAAGGAGGTCATCTTAATATCCACCTTGTTTTTGAACTCGTGGATGGCTTGGTAAATCTTCTTGTTTTACACAGTACCGGTGGTCCACCACGTTTTGGTAAAAGTCGTTGACCAGCAGTTGTGTCTTGGATATTTCGTCAAAAAGCTGTACCACTCTGACGAGACTAGCTTCTTCTAAGCAGCGAATAGTTAAGTTGACTCCTTGGGAAAAGTTTAAGTGACCCTGTAGTGAACAAACAGGAATGAGGTGATAGGTCAACTGCTTCCCTTTGCCACCGTTACAAGTTTTTACCAAAACGGGTACTTGCTTCATAAAGTCTAGCGCGGCTGCAAAGGATGTTGGCAACTGATTTTCTGACAAGATATCCCCAAAAACGTGAATATCAAAGGACTCGCCTTTTGAATTTTCCGAATTGCTGGATTTATCCCCTCCACCGATCGCGGTACTAGCAATCTTCAGTCCGGCCATCAAACTTCCCTCAATCTCCCGGACGTCCCGGTCTTCCTTATTTTCCATGGAGCATGATAGAATGGAGTTGGCACCCCAGGATATACCTACTATCACGTGAGTAGCGCGGCCTTTCTTAAGGACCTCTGGGATCAGGGATTTTTTCAAGTCGTCGTGAAAAATGTTGAGGTGCTCATCTTTCGTTTTGATGTTGTAGACGAGAGAGCATTTAACCGTTTTTGCCGATTGTTTCACGTCGGTCAGGTAACGGGCCGAGCCATTCAAATTCAAAGAACCGGTCAGCACGGACACTTGAAGCTGCACGTTCACGTCAAGCTTGGACGCTTTCTCGGAAAAGTTGTCGCTGTATACTAGTTGAATATCAGAGAAGTTGATGTCGTAAGTTTTGAGAGCGCCTGCGGGTATCTCCCCTTTTAAGATGGGAAGTCGACAGAATTCATCGCTACGGATGTCGTACAAGTCTCCAACGGAGGCGGTGCTGCCAAGTGCAGCCCGTGTAATTGTTGCTGTATCCATTGATTTTACTACTAGACTAGAAAATGTGAAAAGTTGAATTAATAACTTAAAATTTTTGAAAATATTGGAAAAAGGGTTAAAAACCCAAATGTGGTTTTAAGTTAATATTGGACTGCAGGAGAGATCTAATTGACTTTGATATGATTTTTTTGCAATCAAGTGTTCCAAATGCATCAAAGGTTATATTTGTTTGGCAAATTCCGAAGCACATGTATGTATAACACATAAGTAGGGTGGCGATCTCTTATGCATGTTTACAATGTTGGGTTACAATAAGCCCTTTATGAGCTTGCAACAGCATAAAGTCAACATGTTGTTATATGGTAGAAATTACAGTACATGCAGAAAAATGGAATGTAGACATCCACTTTGATAAGATATAAGCTGGCTTTTAATTTGAGAAAGATAAGGTGAACCAACTCAAACATCATTTGTGTGTCATCATTTTTTTTACTTTTACACAAGCGTTTGCCGATATATTGTGGTATTATAAAAGAGAACATAAAAAATATATTAAAAAACCGACACACATAATATATCTATAAAAAAGGACAGAGATAGACAGCGTTGTTGCTTTGTGTTGCGGCACAACTTATATAAGCACTGACTTAATATTAGCTTTGGAAGGTTGTTTATGCAGGCCGCTTTTTTGCATGTTACCATCACTCAAATAAACTTGTCATGTACATTTTTTTCAGACAAAGTATCGTGTAGGTATATCGTGTATATCGTGTATGTCGTGTACCCACTTAGAAAACACATAGGTGCAAACTTTTTATGTTCACTTCACAGTTATCCTAAGTATATCTTGTGCATTACCAGGATTTGAAACGTAAAATAATTCACATTTATATTCCATAGCAGTGATTAACATTAGCAAATGTGAGAATACTTGTAGTTGCGGGGGAAGCAAGCATTTCAGAGTTTAAGTTATCTTAGATAGCCATCAGTACTAATAATTTGCTCATTTCAATATGTCGTTTACTGTTATTTTCAACTCTAAGCGTGGCAAATGGAAGGTGATCAAAAAGTCGACTCCAACGAGATTTGGGTAAAGAGCACAGACGCAATACACCAAATGATGCTGTTATAGCCGGCTATGAAGGAGAGGATACACTTTACGTGATCAGGAAGTCCCCAGACGGGGACGAGCCCATTCCGGGTAAACATGTCGAAGGAAACGTGTACGGACATATTTGCTTTGAGGGAAAGGAAATTGGCGTGAAAGTTGAAAATGTGGAGGTTAAATTTAAATTTAACAAAAAAATCAAAATTGATGATTTTATTACAATGTCGATTTAACTAAAAATGCTTCTGATAGTTTCTTATCAAACCACCGCGGAAACGTACGAATGGGTCCAGGCCGGTGCTTGGGACATGCCTGAAGGCGCGATGACCACAGGTCACCACTACATTGCCCGTGCGCCCTTCATAGGACAGTGTATTCCTGGAAACGTGCCAGTAGATAAAACAAGTTACTGCCGGGTTCCGTATTGTTCGTAATTTCCAAATTTTTTCTGACAGTAACAGTTTTACCTACTACAAATCTGAAGCATTTTAAATGTTTTGTAAAATTGATCTATAATATCAGGTCTAAAGGAGCATTACTGTGTGAAGTATGAAGTTCTTATAGACTTAGAAAAAGACAAGTCGACCAAATCCTTGTGGAAAAAGTGCACTGGCGGTAAAATACCAGAAAACGGGGTGCTTGCTGGTACCGAAGGGAAATTTAAAAGTTACGTCATTAGAACAACGCCCCAAGGAGATTGTCAAGCTCCTGGAAAATTTAAGTCCAGAGATACGCATGGCCACGTATATTTTCAAGGAGAAGTATACAGTGTTAAAATGGAACATATTGAGGTAGGGTATATGAAATTGTTGTAAACTACAATGACATAAAGGTTTTTTGAGTAAATTTTTGATTCATTTGGTTTCAGTTCCTTATCAAACCACGAAACACATATGCATGGGTGAGTGTGAGTGACAAGATACCGGATGACACTCTAACGGCAAGATGTAATTACGTTGGTCGAGCATCTCAGGGTGATATGTTTATACCTGGCAGAGTTCCGATAGATGACACAAAAACCTGTTTTATAACACATGGTATGGCATATATTAAGTAATTAACCATTTTACGCAAGTTGTAACTGCAATAATTTATGATTTCTACTTTTAACAAATAAATAGAATTAAAAGGACACGCTTGTCCGAAGTACTAAGTTCTAGTGAACGATGTAACAATGACACTTCTGTACAAAACAATAAATCAAATGGAAGAATCCACAACGGTAAATAGATCCTGGGTTAGAAGCAGTGACGGAACAGTGTCGTCGATGGCCGTCATTGCTGGATGTCAACAAAATCGGAATGTATATGTGATAAGGGCACTGCTTACATTTGGACCGCATTTGGTTCCCGGATTGTATGTTGAGGGAGATAGTAAAGGACAAGTATGCTACGAAGGAGAAGTGCATGAGATGAATGCTGCGGATGATATTGATGTACATCTATATTTTACATGTTTTTTTTCGACAAATTGAGGAAAACATTTTTAGAAACAGCTTATGGTTTTTTATAAAACCACCGGGCACGTACGACTGGGTTTGGGCATCCGCTGGCGATATTCCTCCTGGAGCCATTTCTACAGGTTACGATCATAAGAGCAAGTGTGGCTATTACATTGGTCGTGTGACGATAAATGGAATACTGCATGTGGGAAGAGTAAACCCGAATAATGGTTCATCCTGCTTTGATTCGATAGGTAGTTGCATTTTTGTAGTTTAAAATTGAGTGATTGAAATTGAAGATATTTTAAATAGATATTTTATTATAGGTAAAATTGACCACCTCACGTTAAAATACGAATTACTGGTTGACGACTCGGATTAGAACACAAAATGATTGGAGTTTATAGTAAGTTTTGTGTCATATTGTTAATTAAAATTTGACTTTAATTATTTTTAAGTTAATTTAAATTTATGATATAATACAAAATATGTGCTCCTGTGTTGTATTTTGTCCACTAATTGACGTTTCTTTTGACTTTTAACTTTCAACATTGTCGTTTGTTTTTAACGTGGTCCTCTGTCTGCACCAAAATATTGTCTTATTGGCAAAATATAAAGTTATTATTTTATTTTTCAGTGTAAATGAACAATTGTATTAGAATTTAAAGAATAAATATTATGAGATGAGGTGGCTTCAGCATAATCAGTTTGTTGATAAATATAATATACATTGAACATTGAATGTTGAACAGAACGGATCTATATAAAATTTGTTAGTGTTCTTTCTTTGTGGCAACAAGGTGTCATGTTAGCAGAGAGGGGAGAGGACCACAAAGGCCATCTACGGGGAGAGAGATGGAATGGGAACAAGAGATGGGACGGTGTAGTATACGGACGAGTACACAGACACCTGTGTAAACAAGAGAGTATAGTGTAAAGAAGGGATCGGAAAGGAAGAGAGAGAACTTTGGTGCTCTAGATTACACAGTGAATATTTTGTTTTAAATATTATAAATATTTCAAAAAGTAGTTGTTATTTCAGATAGTGATAATTTGGGGAGAACGAGAGAGAGAATTAGAGAAACAATTTGTTGTTGATGCTTAGGCTGACGGCGGAACCTTTTGTAACATACATACATAGGCGTAAAGGTCGAATTAATAAATCAATTTATTCTTGCACGGTGTTTAGAAAACCGTGACCCCAAACACCGTGGTAATACTTCCAATTGATTTCGGCGAGAGGGAGAAGAGCATACGCCCATTCGTTCTTTTCAGGGGGCTGACTATCCGGGGAAGAGCTGGCCGAGGAAAAGACGCCCCACTCCCGTCCGTGAATTGTGTTGTTATATCTGACGCTGCGCTGCCGCGATCACTGCTGCTGTCCCATCGTGCTAAGAACTTGGAACTCCTGGACAATTGTAAGTACCTTTGCAATCGTTTCATGCGCATCATTTGGGCGTACCGTACGCAAGAGGTCAACAGTGGGATAAGGTGAGGGAAGGTGAAGCACCCCATTAACCCCGATAAAGGATTTCATATTCATTGAAATGTTTTTCTTTTCCTTCTGTAAATCAAACCATATTTTATCATTATTACGTAAATTTAATTTTCTATTTAACGCAAAAGTATATATCGATAACTTCATAATAACATACAGTATGGAACAATACAAGCACCATAATTAGGCAAGACTTTCCCCAACGTCAAGACGGAAGTAAACCAGCTGCCAGTAAACTTTACACGGCCTATGTAATGTTTGATGTTATGGAATTCGCACCATCCTGCTGCAATTGCATTTGAAGGTATATTTGTTCCAGTTATTGACACCCATTTGTACGCACCAGGTGAGGCCAAAAGAATCTGAATAGTGAAAAGTACCATTATTAACTGATATTAAGTAGATATTTGTTTGCATTGTTATGTTTGTATTTGTTCACCTCATAATCGGTAACACGTTGTTCTTTACTAAACACGGGAATAAGTGCGTGGTCCTCTCCTTGCACATATTTTCCCGGGTAAAGTCCATGGCGGAAACGTGCTTTTGCAACGTAAACTTTGGAACTTCCTTCTTCTCCAGCAAGTACGGCATTTTTTGGCAAAATTGTCTTTTTATTGCAAGACTGCCAATGAAACTCACCCATGCATTCAGACAGTTCAGTTTTTAATACGGAAAGGGACATCTTGAAAGACTAAAAATAATTGTTGAGTTTAAGTTATATTTTTTGTAAAAACGTGAGTATTATCAGATTATTGATGACGTCTTTATTCTTACAGGTGCTGAATTAAACCTTCAACTTTTGTGAATATTTACTGATTATTTAGTTATGTGTAAATTGCAACCCTCTAATGATATAAAACCAACTGGATTGTTTTCACCGCGGTCACCTACTCATACTTGTCATAGATGATAGTTACCTTTGGCTCTTCCGCTCTGTCGGATCATGTTGTTAATTTATAGATAATAGTTGCAGTTACGCATTCACTTAACAGTTTTCGAATAGTTAATTAGATTGAACTTTTGTAGTAAAGGTATTTTGTCTAACTGAAAAAAGTTCAAAATTTGTTTTGTTTTATTCATACGAGAAAATGTATTTTTCGTTTCTTGCTATCATCGTCACTTAACTTTTCTCCATTTTGTAACATCAGAACACGGTCTGAAATTTGGTAGACAGTCGATCATTTCTAATGTAATACCAATATTTCACAAACACCGATTTAGAGGTTAAATTTACACTTACGTCACAGCTAGTAGACTTACGTCACATTTCTAAGCCTTTTTGCAAGTAACTATTACACTTTTTGCCATGTAGATATTGTTTTCAATAGAAAGTGTTAATTTTATCAACCGGAAAAAATTGTACGGAAAATATTTGAGTGCAACCTTTTATTTTGCATTGTATAAACTCATTTATCCAATTTACCGCTGTGGAGCGGTACAGTATTTACCATAAACGAATATGAGACATTTTTAAGCAAAAATGTCCCAGATGTTTTATTTGTGTTATCACTTAAAAGGTATTATCTTTGTATGTTATCGCCAACTTCCTACACAACGGGCGTATATATGCGTACTTTTGTGAAATCACTAGAAATTGACTGTACATTTTAAGTGAGATACGCTTCTGTCTTTTGTAATGTTTTAGTAAGTACATTTTATAATTTAAATTAGAATTTTTTACAAGTAATTGTATAGTAAATTTTGAGAGAAGCACCTTGTTTTCCATTTACCTACCGTTAATTATTTATGATTTACCTTGTTACTAATACAAGCTCCATTGGAGTGTTCAGGTTTAGGTAGTATATTAAATACGTACAAGTACTACAAACCACTCCAAACAAAGTTAATATGCAATTTTATTAATACTATGTACTTGAAGAACAACTGTAATGTTGTCGACTCACAAATGTGTTAATGTTTCTCATCGCCATCCTGACTCATGCTTTAATACACTGTCAAATATATAGTAATAAATAAATGTACCGACTCTGGTCTTTCTAAATATTATCAAAGGCTGTTTGATAAGATATTTTATAATAAATATTCCTCATCATAAGTGGATGTAATACTGGTTATATGGGAAGTGCTGTTCAGTATTTGCTGTTGCTGGCTTATTTGGATCAGGTCAACTTAGGTTGTAATTCTGGCTCAATTATTTAATGCATTGTGCATAATGCTTGAAATGCATTTGGTTACATATATTATCATGTCGCATCATGTCGTGAGATGCAGGGTCAAGGTATGTAATTGACACTCAATGTCTGTCAATGGCTGATGTACACATCAGTGAAACTGTTTACCTTTAGCATACAAAATATGAACCATTTTTTTGGAATAGTTATGGATATCGGTTGTAGCTTACTGTATCATATGTGAAGAAGAAGTGCATGACAAACATTCATAAATAAGTTTGTTTGAGCATGTAATGTTTGTAAGAAACGCTTTTCTTCTGTTAAATAGAGATACTTCAATTATGTGAACATTCCCAAATTAGGACCTACAAAGCTAAATTTACGCAATAAATACCGGCAATAAATATGCTAAATCAATAAATGAACTCATTAGTTGCAATAATTGTGCATTTAATCTATTTTTTAAATATTAATATGCATATATGTACCAATAGTTTAATTCAATTGACAAATTTACAACATATTTGTAACGTACTGAATAAAATATTAAATTCCCTAGTAATCCTCAACAACTCAAAACACATTTATTTCACTCTGCTTGATAGTGCGGAGATGATGGTCCATCGTTTCAATGGCCTGTAATAATATTCAAAAACGTTCACTATTTCAGCGACCCTTATTTCCCAGGTATTTCATACAATATACAATACAAATTATAATTACCAATAAGTTGGTGTAGAGGGCTGCAGCAGAAAGCATGTGCCACACGTCATGTGAGTCATAGAATGCGCAAGGTCTATTGTACGTTCTACTTTCAGCCGGTGTTTCCTGCCATGATGTCCTCGCATCAAAGAAATATTTTATAGCGGGTATCCATAGGCCCATGGATAACAACCTATGAAAGACACTGAAAACGTTGAACTTTTCCTTATAGAAGCACTTCATTACTAAGTAATATACGTAATAGACTATCATGTTTCCTCCCAGAATAAAAAGGAGATATGTTTCAAAATTAAAACTTCCAGATGGAGCTTCCAACGGGAATAAATGAAAGTGCCATCCTACAATTGCAATATTAATTAAAAATGACACTAATATACAGCAGTATACGTCCAAGCCGGCAAGCTTGTTATTTTCGTTAGTTGCTCCAGTCCAAATTTCCCTGAACATACCTTTAGACCATGGAATGGTGTTACCCAGGTACAACATCTTCAAGTATACAAAAATTAGAGCAGTAAAATGTATAACTAAAACTAGAATAATATATGATATATGTTGAAAAACATTTCCTCCTAAATCTATCAGCATAATACACCCTAAAGTCACAAACGCTGTTGGAGCGGTCATGCATTTGTCCGGATGTCTTGATTGATACAATTTTAGACCGGTCAACGTTACTGCGATGAGTACCACATTGATACTGGTATTCCATATCTGTCATTTGGTACACTCGGTACATTAGGTACATTAGGTGCGTTTGGTACATGATGTGCGTTTGGTACATCAGGTGCATTTGGTACATTCAGTGTTGTTGAATGATATGATTTATGATAGCACCAGAGCCATATCATGGCAACACTCCCAGCAAGCAAATATCCAAAATTAGATATAACATGATTGAAATCTTTAAACGGACCAACGGGGTAAGCGCATTCAAAATTATAGTAGCACATATCCAAGTTTCCGGTAGCATCCACCGTATAAATGTATATGTACACTAACTGCAGAACGGGTAAGAGATAGTATATTCCAACAGGTAAGACGACAGTGAAGTAAAGACGATACTTTTTTTCTAATCGGTCAGTTGGTTTCTGGCACGTTTGATTTAGTGTAATATTATTATTTATGGATGTGGAACGTGTTGTAGGGTTAATGAAAATTTCGTCTTCCATATCTGACTGCTCAATTGTACTGGCCGAACCATCATATATCTCATGGTTGGTGTCGTCTCCGTGTGCTATTATATTATCTTCAGTATTTTCCAGTTGACCTGTGAGGCATGACAATGGATTCCATACGTTTTTGTCGAGCAATTTAAAGACGAAGGCAAAAAGAAAACTTTCAAGAAGCAAAATTGGAAAAATTACAATGGGAATAAGCAAATAAATATACAAGTCTTTGTAATGGATTGACTCGCGGATAAATACTTCCACATATTTGTTCTCATCGTTGTTCTGACTCTCGCTGATTAACTTGTAGCAAGCATGCTCTTTAATGTTAGCCACCAGAACCAGAAAAAATCCACTTTTGTAGTCATTTTTTCGAAGTGTTATTGCGCCTCTAGTAGTCATGGTTTCCCAGTTACCACGGGAATGAATTTTGTCTTCGGTGTCAATAAAAGGACACTAAAAATAGTAAACATAATTGTTAGGGCAGATCCTCAATAATTTTCATTGAATTGCTAACCCTAAATGTAATAAACGTTTATTGCCTACCAGTTTACCGTACCTTTGGTTCTTGCACGGAAACCGTGAGACAGTTGGTATCATTCGATCGGAGAAATATTGTCACAGCTTCTGATTCACTTACTTGGGCCATATTAGTAAAAGATAAAATATACGGCGAGGTCTCTGAGACGTTAGCTCTTACGGAAGCGTTCAGTAACAGATGACGTGCATCACTTTTAACCGTCACACTATATGCGATGCCAACTGGGTTCAATGTTGATACCGTTAACGTGACGACGTTTTTGGGAACAGTCCGATTTTCTTCATGAGTGAGGCATACCGTTTTGTTAGCAAAATAATACGTTTTTCCGTATGGCGTGTCTATAGGTAAGTGCCAGGATGCTGAGTGCCATTTATCTCTAACTTCAAATGTTACCGGATCCGCAGATGAAGAATTGTCGTCTATACTAGTATGTACAACAAACTTTTGCTCCGTCTGTAAATTGTACCAAAATAGTACCGTTGCTTTGATAAAATGCTAACATTTTATAGGAAAATTGTTGAAATATTTGTTTAAATGGTCTTGGGAAATGAAGGAGACGAATTAAAAATTACTTATAGGTGTAGACCAATTTATCAATGTACAAAATATTCCGAGTAATAGTCTTGATACCGTAAAAATCATAATTACCGATGTAACGCCATACTGAAAAATGGACACCACAGAACTATTTGCAACATAGTTGTACGTCTGATTCAGTTTTCCCTCGATAACATTAACAGTTGGTCGAATTGGTACACTTCGAACTTCACTGTCCTTCGAGAGTAGGTGTCCCAAAGCCAGTCTCGGATGCACAAGTAGTATGAGTTGTACCAGTAAATATAATGCTTTCCACATTTCACTTTGTAATTGTATCATGTTAAACATTTGTGCACTAATGAGCAGTAAGTGCTATGTAAAAGTAATAAATGAAATACCAAAAGTTAAATATGTCCCAAGAAAGAATATATCAAAATTTCTTTTTCTAAAAATTCCTCTTCCACTTTTTTACTACAACCTTGAAAGCTAGAAATTAATTTAGAATGTGAAGACTGGTATCCATTTGAACAAGTATACGTATTATTTCATCAACATTTTATACCTTTTGGAGTTTCTGATTATTCAAACTCTTACTTATCGGTCAATCCCGCAATTTACTAACAATGAGTTGAATTCATTGCAGTCTTGTAAAAATATTTTAAGACAAAAGGAAAGGGATGATAAGAGATAACATTTCACATTTTTACTATGCTAAGCTCATTATTTTATTGATGCCGACTACGTGCCAAAGCGGATTTTAGCTTCCATGGAATTGTATGAGTAAACATGGGATTTAGCATAATATAATGTTGAAGTGCATTTTAGGTGCAACAAAACAACGAACCTAATATGTTGCATAAAGAAAAATCCGGCTGCTGGAGGAAATCCAAGATACATTAAGTAACAATAATGCTATCTGCATTTTGAAGCACAACGCAATAAAACTTGGTTTCGTTTCACTTTCATACATTTTCCCACAATTTGCAATTAAATAAATTAGTGGATTATACAATTCCTGTTAAATGTATTTTGTCAACGGGACTTATTGATAAACGTTTCTTTTATTGGGGACAAATTAATGTTTATTGAACATGTTTTGGTCAAATTTTGTAACATTTTATCCCACGTAGATATTTTACTGCACAGCTAGATATTTTAAAAATAATCTTACAATAATTAAATGGTATGGATTAACAATCGTTGACGTACTTTTCTATCCCAAATTATGTTTAACAGAGAACAGTGCTTGTTTCAGTTAGTTAAAAATACTTTTTGGTATCGATTTACTGTTTTCCAACTCGGGAGTTGATAAATTTAACTTTATCATAGATATTTTTACTTTTAAAATAAAAAATCATGTTTAATCATGCCAATGAACCACTTTTAAGAAACCAACAAAGTTGAGCTAAAATGTAAAATGGTAGTAAAACCCAAAGTATTAAGTAGTATTTTCTGTTCTAAATTGTATTTTCCGCCACGTACGTGGAAAAATGTGAGCTTTACTTTTTGTTGTCTACCGGTTTGTTTTTACTGTCTACTTATCAACTTTCGACTCACAAATGTACCTATACTGCATTGTCCAGTCCTTTGAAATCAAAAACAAATTTACCTGATGATGACTTTATTAAATGTAGATTTTATGTGAATTGTAACCCGTTTCAGAATTTGAATCATGGTGAATGTGTATATGGTCAGGGACAGGCGAATTGTTAGCCCATATGAAACATTTATTCGTGATATGTGTACGACATCACCAGTTGACTGTGCATCGACCCAATACGTAATGTTGATGTGATCACCAGTTCCTAAGAAATTTACAAGGGGGGAGGGGGGTTGCTTCCAACTCATCTGGATATTCTAGTGATGCAAGTTCTATGTTGGAAGCTATACAGTAAAATCTAGCACTGTTCACATCCGCCTGAGTAATTCAAATGAAATTTGTTAGTTATTTTGGAACATTACAATGCAGGTACAAAATTTAACCAGATTGTAACGAGAACTTACGCACACCGTGCTCTTGTAGAAGTGAGATTTTCCTGTGATTCCGAAGTAAGCAAACCCAACTTCTTTGTAAGAAGAATTACCGGAACTTCCCCCTTTAATAAATACAATGAAACTCACAACATAAATAAGCACCTTTGTTTCATTTTTTTGACTCGTTTAAAAAATTTAATCGTGACATCTAATATATCTGCCACTACAAATATTTAATACAATTTTTATATACGCCGGTCCTTTTATAGCAAACGGGGACAAAGAAAATTGTGCGGACCACTAATGTCATTATATGCATTATCAGTGTACAAAATCAAGACATTTTATTGTCCATATATAATGGAATGATAATATATTTAGAGACTGGCTTTAAGTTAGCAAGACAATATATGAGAGATGGCATTAGCATGTTCGGATGTAATATGTTGCCTCCGAGGACATTAAAATAGAAATGGTTGGGAAAATGGTATAAGCGCATTGCACTACATTTTTTGCAATGCTCGTTTTATCTTAATTTTTGGGACAGGTTTGCTAGTCATTTCTATTGATGGTGCTTAAAAGTGTAGGAACTACTGGTACCTCCCAAAGAGAGTACCACAAATACAGATATTCTATATGATTAGTGCAATAATAGGTTGTGTCGGCGCTATCACAAACTAATTAAAAAGAAATGCAGTGCCAATAAAATATACATTTTATTCAAACATAACAAATAGATATTTATGGAGAACATTCTTCCTGACTTATCCATTAGAATGAACACGACATTAACAAGATCCATCATCCTCATACTCACAAATGTACCGATAATTCCATGTCTTGTCGTTGAAATCAAACACTACGTCACATGATGGTATACGGACTAAATATAAATTGCTAAATGCATTGTAACCAGAACTTGAATCATGATTAATGTTAATGTGGTTAAGGATGGGTGACTTGTCCGCCCACGTGAAGCATGCATTTGTGATATGTGTGCGGCACGAAAGATCTCCAGTTGACGGTGCGTTCACCCAATATGTTGTGCCGAAGTCACCTGCATCTTCTAGAAGTTTCTTGAGGATATCCAACTTGTAAGAATTTTCCAGCGATGCAAGTTTCATGTTGTTAATTCTACAGTCAGTTATGGCACCATTAACATCCGCCTGAGTTTTTAAAATGAAATTTGCCTATGATATTTGACCATTGTAACTGTGGCTACAAAATGTAATTGTATATTAAAACCGACAACTTACGTTCTGTGCGCTCTTGAGGAAATGAGTTTTTCTGGTGCTTCCCAAGTACGTAAACCCAACCTTTTCGTTAGTTGAATTCACGGCAATTCCCCCTTTAATAAATGCAATACAACTCAGAATATATAGAGCTGTCTTCATTTTTAATTTATTTGATTTAGATGGAAAAACTTGGAAAATGTGACACTTTTCGTATCTGACTTTAGAAACATATAATATAATTGTTTAATGCAGCGGTTCTTTTATACCACGCAGGAACGACGAAACTGACCCGGTTTACTACTGACATGGTTTTAATACTTATATCATTGCAAACAGCCTTGTTCTCAAATGTGGCAGTCGGAAAAATATTTACTTGTCGCTGAGAATTCAAAATTACATTTACAAAAGTTCCGATTCCAATGATATTTGAACATGTGCGTTATCAGTTTAAAAATGGGACATTTTTTTCAACGTACCAGATGCAAAGAAGATAATGCAGTACTAGCCGGTT